>JACFYI010003637.1:523424-556015 GCA_014898755.1 Handroanthus guayacan | reverse complement strand
TTTTGATTAGTGCCCATGAGACTTGGTCATACGGACACAATATTCAATTTAATAAAACTTACACAATAGTGTTATTGCAGTTTTAACTTGGTTTTGCCAATATAATATAATTAATTGGGGTAATTTTCTTGATACCCCTTGAAGTTTGGCATAATTATCAAAACATCCTCATGATTTTTACGATAAATATCATTACACTTGCTACTGTTAGTTTAGTATTACAATTATATCTCCTAAAAATTCTGAAACACCATATTAGACTCCCTGGACAAATGAGTGTAATTGCAATTATGCATAAGTTCAATAGATATAATTGTAATTATGCATAATATTGAACTAGTAATAAGGAGTTTAATGATAATTATCCATATATCAGGGAGTATTTCAATAATTATTCCAACCTGAGAGGTGTTGAGGTAATTATCCCTATTTAATTTGAAATCACTGCCCTAAAATGTTCCACATGAAAAATAGAAGAGATGCAAGAATCAAGATGTACAAATGCATGTAGACAAAATACAATGAGGTCCCAAGATCAAGGGCCTAAGCACTAAACCCCAAAAGGATACTCCATTCTTATACGACAGGCCCCAAAAAGGGGACCAAATGCAAATGCTTCATATTTGATTACCATTACAATCACAAGTTGGCTTTCATTCTTTACTTTTAATTATATATTTCGGAAAAATTTTAATACCCATTTTGGTAAAGCAAAATTTTCCTATAAATACCCAATATATTATATATACAAACAATAGTAAAATCTATCACAACCATTGATCTAATCCTTTGGTTTCTTTCATTAACATCAATATTTCTATGTTTATTGTCAATTTTTGTTGAGGCTTTTGTCTTAGTACAAGATGGAGTCTCATGATTCCATAGGTTATGATTTCGATTCCCACCAGTATGTAGTTTGTTTTTCTACTATAGGCTATTGAGGGTCTTTATTTATATTATATTAATTTTTTATTATTATTGATGTATAAAGGGCTGTCAATGGATATTCTAAATTTCGATTACCATTCGCATTCGTATTTGTTTATACTAGAAATTATTCGTATTCGTTTAAAACAGATATTATCCGTATTCGATTATGAGATATCCTATTGTAAACAGATACGAATATGATAATTATGTATTCGATCTGTTTAATATCCGCTCTGAATACATATCTGTTTATATATTCGATTATATCCGTTATTCATATGAAATAAATAATATTTAAAATGTTACTCTATATATATAAGATATTCTATGAATAGATTCATGTATTTTACATATATTAAATGGAAAAAATATATTGTACCCCTTTGTATTATGGTGAAAGGGAAGATTACCCTCTTGTATTATTTAATTGCAACATATCCCCTTGTATTTTGGAATAACTAGGTCATAAGGCCCTTATTGCTAGGTTATAAGGGGGTATTTTTGAACTATAGAATTTGTTCAACGTTAATACATGGGTATATCTTACAATTAGAAAAAAATAGGGGCTAATCTTCCCTTTTGCAATAATACAGGGGGATAAAATGTATTTAACTCTATATTAAATAATATTTTTAGAAAATTATAAATATTATATTATTATACATAATATATTTAACATTGTATATAATTAGATTAAGGACTTTTAGTCTTTTTATCTTACAAGTTGTATTTGTTGGTTTTGTTAAATTGATTAAACCAATCGGATATGAATATGAACATGGATATCCAAAAATATATATATACATTTGAATAATGGGTATAAAAAATAACATTTAGCAACGAATATGGACACGATTTGAATAATTAAAATCAAGTACAAATATTCAAAAAAGTATATAACTATAAAAAGATATGGATATATTCGAATTCATTTAATATCCGGCGGATACGGATACAGAGAATTATTTTTCAACATCCGCTAGAAAACAGATATGGATATCCGTATTCGATAAGTTAATCGAATACGAATATGGAAATAATGTATCTGATTCATTTAATATCTATTTATACCCCTAGATCGATGTATTGATGTATTACTTAGATGTTGTAAGTACTTTTCTTCGAAAGATTTATTATCAGTTGCGTTTCTACATGCGTATGTTCATAACACATTAATACTTATAGAATAAATATATGTGTTTAGTAGTCACTGTATCCTAATATTATTAAAAATTTCATATTCCCATGTCCATATATATCACATTGTATGGTTACTATTTTCATGTCCATACATCATAAATATAGATGACCTCTATAGATCCTCAAGTTATTGGCTCCAAGAAATACACATATTTCGATTAGGCTTATATCATGCTAGCTAATGTATATTTATAAATTAGAATAAGATTCATTAATTTATATATAATGAATTATTATCTAATGACAGATGAATCTTTGTCAAAGTAGCAAAGTAAAGGTCTCATACAGTTCATGATTTGATTCCCACCAATCACGCACGACGTATGGACTTTTATCTACTACATGACAATTTAAAAAATTTGTCTATCATACAGTAATTTAGTGCGTTTGTCTTCGACAACTTTAGGCAATTGACCTTTAAATATATTGATGAACTAACTGAATGTAATAAGTTTTCTTACCAAAAAAAAAATTATCAAATTTAAGTAGATTATGACAAATTTAGGCACCCGCTATAAATCTCCAAACTATAGAGCAATCAATGGATGCCTTCTCCTTCCACACTGGCAGAAATAAGGATAGCCTGGTAATGGTCCAACCTTGAAATGGGGCCCGCCTATAATACTACTTACACGTGAAAAAAACGTGTTTTTTCAAGCAAAATTGAAGTAAAATTTTCATCTATTATAAATTTTATTATTTTTGGACTCGATGATGCTGATAGAAAAAGAATGATAACGACAATAAAGTTTTAGTTTATATTATTTCGTTGATTTTTTTTTAATTTTTATAGGAATAGAAAATCTTGAATATTGTTAAATTAATGAAATGTTAAGCCTATTTTTTGAAATATTTTTATATAAAATAAAAATAAATGAATTTTTATTTATTAAGTAGCAGTAAAACAAAAATAAAAATGATCGAGCAATATTTTATTTCTTTTTTTTTAAAATTGGCGCATAAAATACAGTAGGAATTATTATTTGTTTTTAGTATGGCCTTTTTTTTTGTTGTCATTATATTGTATATATATGTGTGCATTTATAGTTAACTAGTAATTGTGATACACTCGATGCATTTCTCCTTTTTTTTTTTTTCAAAATTAAGAATATCAATTTATTTTTAATAATGATAAATATTTCTTAGCAATTAAATATTTTAGCTTGAATTTATTGTGTAGAATTACATATCGAAAGATAAATTTGGAGAAATTAAGTTAAAAAGAAAAAAATTATAATTGAAGAAAAGAATGAAACAAAAAAATAAATTTAAAAAAGGAAAATTAAAGAACATATTTTGTTATTATCTATTTATACTATGTACAGAGCATGAGACCCTTAACTAGTTATTTTTGTATGTTCTTAATTAATAAGTTGATAGAAGTAAGCATACTTTAAAAGAAAATTACAAAATAGTTTTAAGAGATAATGTAAAATAATTTTTTTTCTACTTAGCATTTTAATATTTATTTTATCTTTTATTTTTCTCCAATTATAATTTTTCTCTTTCCAAATTTATTTTTTAATTGTGTTATTCCATATAATGAAATCAAGTAAAAATTTTTTAAAAAAATTAAGAAAAATTGATTCTATTTGATATAAAAAATATTTTTAATTTTATGTAATTAAAAATTTAAGCACATACATCAAGTGTGTGGCAGTAACTAGTTTTCACAACTATTTTGTCATTATTGTAATAGGATATTTTTTGTAATTTATGTACGACGGCCCAAAAAAAAAATAAAATTATTACCTAGATGAATGGATGCCTGGAGAAATTGTTTCATACGATGATGGACACGTATAGAATTCGGACAAGTAATAATAATGGTTCTGTACAACAATAATAATGTGTTTGAAATTATTTTATCAAAAAAAAAAAGGTGTTTGAAATTAAAATAAAATTTAAAACTGCATTATTGAATATGATGGAAAGATGTGTTCAACATTTATGTGCAAGATAAGATATAACAAAAGTTTTCTTCTTTTCACAGTACAATCGTGAAGAATTAATAAATAATAATAAAATAGTGAAAAATAACCTCATTATTCAATTTTATGAAATTCAATCCTTATTTTCATTTAGGAATTCAAATGGTGATATTTTTATATTTTGTTTTTTTAGTCATCTATTTAGATTTAGAATGTGATAAATTAATGTTTATTGTTGACCTTTTTTTTTTAAAAAAAAATATATTATTGTATTGAATGTTATAATATATATAGGGAAAAAATCACTTTTGATACCATAGGATATGGCCCTTAACATATTTGATACCATAGAATATGGTCTCAACACATTGCATACCATAGGATAATAAAAGTTGACACAAGTGATACTCTCGTAAATTTCTTAGTACAAATTTTACCACTTTCACATGCGAAGTATGCAAGGTCATTCTTCAATCAACTTGCACCAGAATTTTGAAAGAAAATATGGAGAATCACACCCTATTGTTTTTTTTAACATTGAAATTGGGAGATCTTGAGAGAATTTTTTATGGATTGATTTTGAAATATGCTGTGAATTTTCTGCTAATGGTATGTGAATTTTGAATTTTTACCATGGACCCTCATTTTTTATAGACAAGAATTGATTTTTGTTTAGGTAACTAACGATTTCGTTAAATGAGTTAACGAGAGTATCACTTGTGTCAACTTTTGTTATCCTATGGTATGCAATGTGTTGAGACCATATTCTATGGTATCAAATATGTTAAAGGCCATATCCTACAGTATCAAAAGTGATTTTTTCCGGCATTCTCTTTTGTAAATATTTTCTTTATGACAAGCATTCTTTTGTAGTTGCTTCTAGTCTCCATTCCAGTTCAAATCAGTTTCCCATTTTCCTCCTCCACCGTTCATATTGCATTTGATGAAAGCATAACTTTGTCCGTCATTTATGAGGATTTGCTTACCTTTTTTTAGTGCCCCTTCTGCATTTTTACCGTTGACTTGGACCTTTCTTGTTAAGGAATAATTGATGGTTTATTTCTTTTAAAGTGACAATTCCATGTCTTGTCTTATGCATTAGCATTAAATATTTGCTTTTAATTTTTGTCCACATAATTAATGTTGTACAATCATTTAAACCTTGACTTGCCGAACGAGATCTTTTATTCCAAATAGTATTTCATATCATATTTCATACATTTAAATACATGTCAAGTGTATTAATAATAATAAATACAGTACACTTGGCATGTTTTTAAAGGCATGAAATAGGAGATAAAATATCATTTGATAACTTGCCTAGCAAACTCCTTCTCAAGTCTATTTAATGTGTTCGCACGCTTAAACACAAAAATGATTTGCAGAAAAGAAATTGCATTCTATTTGAAAGACTTAACCTTCTTTCTAATCAAAACACTATGCATACTATTTGAAAGACTTGACATTCTTTTTATCAATCTCGTTCTTTTCTCTCGTCTGCTTGTTTGCTTCTTGAGGGACTTTGTGTAAAGAGGCTGCAAACTTTATAATTGAAACTTATTCCAAAGAAAAGTCTTCTAGTCTAGAAGTAGGGTCTAAACTTTATGGGACAGGATCCTGTATTTCAAATGGTGTTGTATCTCCTATTCCATGTCTTTAAATACACGTTACGTATATTAAATATTTCCTCATAAAAATATTTAGTAATATTTAAAGGTATGGAATATGAGATACAACACTATTTGGAATAAGAGATCTCATCCCAAACTTTACTAAGCATCCGTCCATCGAGCTCTTTGTAAAGGCAATTGGTAGAAGTTTCACTCGCACAGTCAACCCTCAAGGAACATTCCAGTGTTGGGTGTTGTTAGGAAGCTTGAAAAACTTCCTTTATTTCGTTCTGAGCTTTCCTGGTTAAAAGAAAACGTGGTATTCATTCTGAGCTTTCCTGGTTAAAAGAAAACGTGGTATTGCTCTCTGTATCAAGAACATCTCTCTCTCTCTCTCTTTCTTTTTTTTTAATTCTTATTATCTTGTACGAACTTCATTCTAATTCATTTAAATAAATTGATAAGTTGAAAATTTTAAGTGAATGACTTGGGTAGTGGACTAGAGAAACTGAATTTCTATAAGTCAGTGTATCTATATTTTTCTTGTGCCTTGTTTTATTACTGGAACTATATTTGGAATCAGTAATCTCAACTGATATTAAACAAAAAAGGTTTAAATAACACTACATTATTGTGCAAAATTTACAAAAGCCTGGGGGGCATTTCCGATCTGCAATATGATTGCACATTTCAATTCAATCAATTTATAGTTTTATATAATATGGTAATTCAATTGAATTAAAATTGTGATGCCCATATTCATATAACACGAGGATGTCCAACCTTATCCAACTACCGTCCTACCAACACGGACTAATGTAGAACTTTTTTTTTAAAAAAAAAAAGGCATTTAGAAGAGTTTGATCAAGACCCTCAACTCTTTTAATATAAAATAAAATTTCATATTGTTTACTATATTTATGTTATATACATAGCACACATTAATACATGATAACATACAAATGGAGCCACATGGGAGCTGAGGGGGCGACTAGTACCCCTCAAAATTTTATAATTCCTATTTTAATATATAAGTTTGAATAAAATCATAATTTCTCCACCCCAAAACTACTACTGTCGTAGTCCCTCCCCAAAAAAAAAAAAATTCGAAATTCATATTTTCATATATATGATAAAATAAATAAATAAATATTTAAATTTTCTAAGATTAAATCTCACCTCTCATAATCAAAATTTTTGACTCGTAAAAATAAACAAATAAACACATGGTATATTGCTATATGTGTAGTTTTATCGGGGGGACTGGGGACCTGCGAAGATTTTGACGCAACAGGGTCTCTATGATCAAAATCTGCCATTCAAATTTCTGTATTATGTGTTGTACTGTGAGAATCTACGCTAAATTCCAACACAACAACCCGGTTTGAGGACCCCTCTCTGTCCTACTTTCCTGTCTCTACAAATTACAGCATTATTGCTCTATATATCTTCCAACTTCCCTTTTGGGTTTTCACCCCATTCTTCAGCCTCTTTTCTTTTCTCACTGAAAAGTTGAAGCTATATCCATGCATTATTATACCGAAAATATTCACGGTTGAGAGTTTTGTAAAAGACATCTGAAAAAGTAACAGAGAGAAAATACAGACGGGATGGTATTTAAAAAGATTGATTCTTTCAATATGTGACGAGACTTTTATTAATGATCATAAACCACTCAATTGAGAGACTTAAGATCTAGAAGTGTAATTGTGTCGAAGTATTATCTACTAGACATTCATGTTGAGGGAGTTTGTTCTGGAAAGGCATTTTGAAAAATATTTTATAATTGTTTTAAGATTTGATATCATTAGTTGAAAAATTCTGTTGAATATCAAACTTAGTTAAATTATATAATAAATAGTATTATACTTGTTATAATATGATACACCATCATTTTGTTATTGAGATATATAGATATTAAATTGGTCATTGTAATTTATGTGGTCAATTCCCTTATCAAGAAAATATTTATGTGACCAATTTTAATTCAAAAAAATTCGATGCAAATTATGTATATGTATATATGTAACGAAAAGATCCAATTATAAATAGGAAAGCAAGATCACATGGTACCTAAACTGAATGAAATTCTAATTTAAATAGGAGTGAAAGTTAAATTATTTAAGAGGAAAGCAACAAAATTTGTAAAGACTTTGAAGTTGAACTCTGTTAAATGATTAAATATGGTGTTAATATGTTTACATATACTTTGCCGATGAGGTTTTTGTTCAATCGGCAAGGTGAAGGTTTCAAGACTGAGAGGCCATGAATTCAATTCTTACCAGTTTGTGATATTGTTTTTTTACTATATAGTAGGCTTGAGGATGTTTTTACTGTGTTGTAGGCTTTTAAGAATTTTTCTTTTTATTGTATGATCTTTATTTATTTTTTGATATATTAATGTACTGTTTGAATATTGTAATCAATTTCCTTCAAAAGAAAAATAATGTTAATTCAGATGCACGGCTTCCTTTTATTTATTTATTTATTGTGTCCTATAAATATATCATCTTCTCTTCAACGTACCAATCTCCAGGCTCCACGTTTAGACACGCACCATGCAAAGCCAAGCCTCTCTATCTTGCATGCCAAACATGGTTTCAACATTTTGATTTTTCATTCCAATAACTATTTACCTTTTTAATTTCTTTTACAAAATAGATGTCAAATAAATGTCATTCATAGTACCTTTATAAACTTTTTGTGGTAACTATTTCCTAATTTTACACTTTAATTTCATGATTTACATCATTTTTTGCTATGAAATACAACCTATAAAAAATACTATAACATGATTGAATTTTTAATCATTTTTCATTTCATATTTTTTATTTAACCTTCAACAATTATATATTTATATTAGATATATTTATTGCATCATTATCAACCACAGTGATTAAATTGACACCGACGTATAGGCTAACTTAAATACAGTCTGTCAATACAATCATACATGATACTGCCATTTAACCCATTTATTAGGATGCTCTTCAAAAAATTTTTGTCCATATGAATCATAATTCATTAAAATGTACATCAATAACACGACAAATTTACATAACCATCCAAAATCTCCAAGATTACAATTTAGACCAACTCTACATTTTTCCATATTCCCAATTCCATATCTTCATAATCCATAAGTTTTCCTCTATATAATCTCCCATATTCTCATAATCACTTCACATTCATTCTCATAATCCATAAGCTCTTTCCTCTACAAGATCCCTCAGATTCTCATAATCACTCCTCACCTTCTCTTCCGGCCGGCGATCTTCTCTCTGGTCATCTTTCGTTCAATCTCAGAAGGATAAAGATGAAGGAAGTATGGACAACAATGGCGTCAATGATGGGAGTATGGGCTTTCTTCCAGAGCATTCTGCAGACCGTCTTCCCGCCGGAACTCCGATTCGCCTCCATCAAATTCTTCAACCGCCTCTTCAGCTACTTCTCCGCCTACTGCTACTACGACATCACAGAAATCGACGGCGTCAACACCAACGAACTCTACAACGCCGTCCAACTCTATCTCAGCTCCTCCGCCTCCATCACCGGCACCCGCCTCAGCCTCACCCGCGGCCTCAACTCCTCCGCCATCACCTTCGGCCTCTCTAACAACGACCGATTAGTGGACTCCTATAAAGGGGTCACCGTTGAGTGGGAACACATCGTCACTCAGAGGCAGGGGCAGACATTTTCATGGCGGCCATTGCCGGAGGAGAAAAGGGGGTTCACTTTGCGAGTCAAGAAAAAAAACAAACACCTGGTGCTCGACTCCTATCTTGATTTTGTAATGGAAAAAGCTAATGAATTACGTAGGAAAAATCAGGATAGGCTGCTTTATACGAATTCCAAAGGGGGGTCTCTTGATGCGAGGGGGAGTCCGTGGGAATCTGTGCCGTTTAAACATCCCAGTACTTTTGATACGTTGGCTATGGATCCTTTGAAGAAAGCTGAAATCATGGCGGATTTGAAGGATTTTGCTAATGGGGAATCGTTTTATCAGAAAACAGGGAGGGCTTGGAAAAGGGGGTACTTATTGTACGGTCCTCCAGGTACGGGCAAATCAAGCATGATTGCCGCCATGGCTAATTACCTTGGGTATGATATTTATGATCTTGAGTTAACTGAGGTGAATACTAATTCCGAGTTACGGAAATTGTTGATGAAAACTAGTTCGAAGTCCATTATTGTTATTGAGGACATCGATTGTTCCATTAATATAACCAATAGAAACAAGAACGACCACCGCGGGGGCGGCGCTGCTGGAAATTCCGGTGGAAGAAACAATACCTACGATTCACAGTCAACGCCGGCAGCGCCGGCTAACGGCGGTGAAGACTGCGGAAACACGATTACTCTGTCCGGGCTATTAAATTTCACAGATGGGTTATGGTCTTGCTGCGGAAGCGAGAGGATCTTCGTCTTCACGACGAACCACATCGAGAAGCTCGACCCGGCATTGTTGAGGAGCGGGAGAATGGACATGCATATACACATGAGCTACTGTACTTTTCCCGCTTTAAAAATTCTGTTGAAGAATTATCTGGGATACGATGAATCCGACGTAGAGGGAGAATTGCCGGCGGAGGTGGAGGAAATCATCGATGCGGCGGAGATGACGCCGGCGGACGTCAGCGAGGTGTTGATTAGAAACCGGCGGGATAAGAAGAGGGCCGTCGTGGAATTAGTGGCGGCTTTGAAACTGAGGAGCAAAAGGAAACTGAAGAATGAGGATGAAGATGAAGAGCAGGAAAAGAGAGCTTTGGATAGTGATAAAGAGGGTTTTGATCATTTGCAGGAAAATTGCAGAGTACGTGAGGAGAAAAATGATGGGCCTATTGATGAAGATAAAGAATGAGGAAAAAATGAATTATGAGAAAATTCTGGGGCTGTTTTTGGATTATTTTTAATTTCTGGGTTTGTTTGGGAAAATTAGAGCCCGTGGGATGGGATCAAGATTTTGTGGGATTTGGATGAAAAAGATGAAATTTTGGTGTTTTGTAATGACTATTGCTTTTTATTTCAATTGATGTTTAATTTTTTTTTTTTATTGTGAATAAATACTAAATATGTAAAAAAGTAATTGTAGCACTTATTTATAAAAAATAAAATACAAAATAAAATATAGCAATACCAAATAACAATGATTGAATTTACGGAAACTTTGGAATTCGTCTCTAATGTGTCCAAAATTTGATTGGGACGTAATTTGAAAATCACTATTTTAAATAGTTTTGATGCATTTCGAATCAAATATCTAACACGTGTTAATTGACTTTAGAACACAAATTTATGAAAAAGGAATTAGCGGAAGATTATTTCACTGTGGGTGCAGTTTCACTTACTATGTGTGTTACAGTGTTTAATTTTACTATTTGTCCTTAAAATATATCGTGGAATACATCTAGCGTCAAATCCCAAATGTATTTACTTTATAAATTTAAAAATATTAAAATAAATGCATACATTTCATACACATATATTGCATAAATATATATACTCAATATTTTTAAGATCCAGCATATTTTGAGACTCATAAAATATCATTTGTGATTTCACAATTTACTTCTGTATTTTCTTGGCTGCACATGTGATGGGGCCACCAAGTTGCTAAATTATTTATTATATATTTTACTTTTCCTATAAAAATTTTTACTAGATTAATTAATATTATTCAACTTGATTAAAAAAGAGTGATTAAATTACTTATGGTTATGCTTAGAAAATTATCAAACTAAATTAGGAAAGTCCTTCAATAGAAATACCTTTGATTTCTCATATATTGATGTTAGAAATATATTTTTATTAAATACATACTTGTAAATATAATTATAAAATGGGTTTAGCATATTCAATCCATCAAATTCAAGTAAAAAATGAATTTGTATTCGAATTGTTCACGACTTTGGTACAATGGTAGGTTTATCAAGTTGAAAAAGAGGTTATATTAGGTCATTTTTTAATTTGTTTTCATGCAAAATTTTAAAAAACGTGGAAAGTGTATTTACTTGTGGGAACATTTGGATTTATTTATTTTTATAAGTTTATCTTGACTTTTAGGGAAACTCTTCTCAATTTCATGTGATATTTTGAACTTTTACATTTCATGTCAACATCATAATTTGTTTGGCTCAATTCCCTCATGAATCTCGTGCAATGTACTTAATAATATGTTGAGAAACAGGTAAACTTCAATTATTGATTTATCCACCTCAATTTTTTTTTAAATATATACTTATTTTTTCATGCACATTAATTGGTATGTCTTACTCTCAACTTTTGAAGACAAAAAACCCTAAACCGCAGATTAATTTAATTGTAAATTATGATGTGTCAATTTAAGCATTATGTGGCCTCACATTGGAATTATTAACTGTTAATATTTGACAACAAAGAAGTAGCGCTGTCAAATTGTAATTTCTACTTTTCATTCAATTTTTGAATTTGTGTGAGGGTAAATGATACTGCATTCCCTAAATTTATTTATTTTTAATGTATTAGTCTTCTATAACATCTTGAAAGTACTTCACCACTTTAGACTCCAAGTAATTTTTTAGGGTAAAATATGTAGTCGAAAAATTAGTGTATAACCTCTATTAGCCTTACCCATCAACATTCTCATCATTTCTCTCCTTCTTATGAAATGGATAAACGTTGAGAATTTCCTTTGACAAAATACATAAAAGTCACATGCTAGTCCTAAAAATCTATATGGAAGCAAAATGTTTATGATTATTTTAAGTTAAGAGTGAAGTTATTTTATGTTATTTTCCAGAATAATTTGTCAAAATAAATAAATAAATACCCATTTCCGTAAATCTATTAAATTGAAAAAATAAAAGATAAACTTTTTAACCATAAAACAAGCTCATAATATTGTTGGCTTTGTGTACATCTTTTAGGGCAAAAACATAAGTACCTACTAAAAATTCACATCTAATGAGAGGAGTGTCCAAGGGGATAAATGTACATAGCTAAATAGCAAGCACCAAAAAAAAAAAAAAAAAAAAAAAAAAAGAGTTGACAAAAGCAAAAGAGGAAACAAGTGAACAATGAGAAGATTTCATGTTGGATAAGAAAAGATTTAGGAGGAAGAGCAACTACAAAGGCACCTCGCTCATGATGAGAAAAGTTGACAACTTTTTAGTGTTTGTCTTAATTTTATTACGTGAGTTGTAAAGGTTGATTCGCCTTTTACATTCTATTCTAGCCTAGACTAGATTAATTCTTAGCCTTAGGGTGGTGATAACAAATCTAACTTTGTCGTTGTGAATCATGGCATTCATAATTTTTGTTTCTTTCCCAAAACACAAAAGGAGTCATCTAGATCTTACCTAATGTTATTGAATTTAATTAATTTTGAAAGAATTATGATATTCGTTGTATAATTAATATCTAATACAAGAAAAGAAAAGAGGTCAGCCATTGTCAAGATTGTTTTAGTAGTGTAGCTCGTTGCAACTTTTCATAAAACGGCCGCGAATTTGAATTCAAGTAACAGCACCTCTATGGTGAGGCACTATAATGATATGGAAGAGTTGTTGCGTCGTGGAAAATTACTCCATGGTTGTTTGCAAGTGAGATTTTATCCTTGTATGTACATCAATTTGATAGGTGAATTGTAATTTGCAAACTGATTGACATTTTAGTAAAAATGTGATTATAACTTACTTGAAGAAAAAGGTTGTACCTGTAAATAGATGATCTTTATACAAAGGTAGCTACGTAACGGCAATCTTAAGTCTAAAACCTTATTGGCAATTTATGATGTGAAGATGATAAGATGTTTCTCCATCATAACTCTTTAGACTAATTGTAAGGTCATTTCTTACCTTCTCTACTTTTTGATAAATAAAAAGTTGGGTCGGGAGAACCTAATATAGCAACCCCAATAAAAGAAATCCAACCACATGGAATGTTTCTTTTACCAAAACTCACTGGGACTAAACCCAACTTGGTCAGCGTAGGCCTACTAATGTACTAGTGAATAAAGTCTCACTTCTCATCGAATTAGCATTATAGCCCAGCCCCCGCCAATTCATAATGCATTTACAATACGTGGCAAGTTTTATACTCTCAGTGAGATTTGAACCTACGTATTTAAAACAGAAGTGATAAGGCTTCAACACTAGACCATCATGTTTGAACTTCAAGACAATCTAATTAACACCGACCCTTCAAACACTTGAACTCCTCCAACCCTCTCCTTCCTTAGGGCAGTAGGCTAGTAGCCATTACACATGCAAAGTTGTTGTCAATCAACGTCTTTTTCCCTTTCAATCTATTTTTGGTTTTAACTTTTTCCCGTTGATTTGGTTGGTTCAAACCATAATAATGATAATTAAATAAATCTTATTAAAAATTGGCTTCAAGTAAAATATATTCGTTCTTCTTAATAATTATTCAATCACTAATCGAATTTATGTTAAAATAACATCAAACAATATGCACATTGCATCATCTACAAGTTGAATTTTTTTCCCCCTTTAAACAAAAGGCAAAAGCAAATATGTGACATTCTCTATGTTCCAGTCACATAATTCAATTAATGAATTGCATTATGTGGGCAATAAATCTTGATCGAAAGGCTACTTAACATAGTATTTTGCAAACTTATTCTCTACTATTAGAGGCCAAGCATATCTCACCAAGTAATTCTTCAATAATATGATGGTTGTGATATTAATAATTGAAGCACAAAAATGGGACTGCAAATCAAGAAATTCTGCTGGAATTCTGCTGGAATGCACATTATGTCCTTTTGTACTTTGTAATTTCTAGTCAATGAAGATGGGACTGCACCTATTAGAACCATCAAAATATGGCCCCACTGGCTTGAATAATATTCCCCTTGAGACCTCACATCTCTAAAAGAACCCATTTAATATATGAATATATGTATATAAAATTTTGTATGTATAGGTATCCATCTCCATTTTTGGAACCTCTTGCATTTATAAAGTAAGCCCTACTTGAATAATTATTCCATGTTGTAATCCTTTTAGTTTTAATATTTGTTAATATAATTGGTAAATTTGCATTTACGATTGGAATTTAAGAGATTACTCAAAATTTATGTAATTAATATATCTTCCACGTATTCTACATTTAAGCTCTAAAGAGCCATAAAAGACCAATCTTAAGGACATAGGCCTATTACAAGAAATTTATCTTGTTGCTCATCTCTTGTAAGTTACCATTTTTTCCTTCTTTTTATTCATTTCACACGTACTATAAACCTCGTGGCACTTTATTTTAACTTTTAGTAAATTATTATAGGAGGGCATTTTCTTTTGACTTCCAGTAAATTATTTCAATTTATATTGAATTGAGAATCTGCATTAGTAATATATTCAAAAGAGTAAAAAAATGAAAAGAACAAAAAGAAAATATGACTTTGCTTTTTTTTTTTTTGTTATGAAATGAAATGCTTAATGACCAACCGAAAGGGTGACATTGTCAAAGATTCTAACAGAGTTGAAAATAGTGAAAAAGGAAGGTGGATATGCCTATTCTTGAAAGCATATGGACAAGGCAAAGAATTCATTCTTTTGCTTTCAATTTTTAATCGTTGGAAAGATTGCACATAAAGTAAAAGCTTATAAAATTGTAAGACGTGAAATTTAAAGGACCAAAAGACGCGATTACTCACACGTTCTATATTCTCTTATTCTCACTGTTATATTTTCTATCTCCTTCGAGGTGAAAACAAATAAATATTATTAAATTTTCATTGAGAACTTCTCAGTTATTTTTCTATCACTAATTTAATTCATAAATCACAACTACAATTGTGATAGCATTATAAAGAAAAGATGGGTCAATTTAGCCCACTTGGCTTGCTTTATGCCATTGAACAACGACAACGGCAGGATTGTCAGAGATTCTATGATTATTCTTAAAGATTAATATGCACTGAGAACCAATTGCAGCTAGTTATTCTTTTGTCAAAATTAGGATCTAAGACTAAAATGGGGTACTTTAAAAAAACAATAATGGCCAATTAACCCTAAGTATGCAGAATCTTGGACAAATTTTGACAACCATAACATATAAAGCTTTGTCCAACACTAGACAAAATTTCAATTGTAAATTCGATAGTTGAGCTAAAGCACGATTTATTTATTTTAAGAGGGTATTTGGCATTGCTTCTAGTATAAAAAGAAATAATTTTTATTTAGAAATATAAGCTAAGAATGTTTAGAACTAAAACCAAAATACAGTAAAAATAATGGAATAATGGTAGATGTTTGTCAAAAAGCGATTTTTCACAGTTTTTACAAACTGACTTGATGGAAAAGCAGAAGTAAAATCTAAAAGCACCCCATGAGACGGTTTTAAATTTTGGCTCATTTTATCTTAAATTTACTTTTTCAAAGGTATAAGTTACTTTATCAAATACTTTCAAAATCACTATGTGGTGCTTTTAAATTTTGGCTTATTTTATTATAAATTTACCTTTGTAAAAGTATAAGTTACTTTATCAAATAATCTCAAAATCATTTTTAATAGTTAGAAGTTAAAAATTGCTATCATAAGCAATGTCAACACCCTCTTAGGGGTATCTATAATAGTTGAAAATAAGTGTTTTTCAGCCTTTAACTTTAAAAAAAAAAGGAAAAAAATGAAGCAGAAAAGGAAGCAAATATGGACGCTTAGGAATGAAGCTTTTGCTTTTAAAACTATTAAACTTAAATAAAAAGCTAAAGCAAAAGCACCTTGGACCTTCTTAAACAAGCTTTTGGCATTTTGGTAAATAACTAAAAGTTCTTTTAGCTATTTTTATAGATAAATAAGCACTTTAACTACTTCATTTCCAAATGCTTCAACTTCTACTTTTTATTATTTCCAAACACTTCCAATTTTTACTAATTCAATTGCTTTAATTTTTTCTAGAACTTTTCTCTTCTCCAAAAAGCAATTTTTTTTTGCAAAGAAGGCAATTTTTTTTTTTTTTTTTGCAAATACTCCTTTAGTACAATGCTTCTTCTCTAGATTAAATTTGTGTATGCACTTTGCCGTAATTGAATGGAAATCACAACCGATATGTCAAGGGATGGCAAGGACGTGGGTTTGGAGCAGGTTTGCCAAAACTGAATCCCGTCCTCAACCAAATATTAAGTAGGTTGGATCCACTAGACCCACCAACCCATTTTATAACTTCAAAAAAATATTAGAAGATATATATGTTTTTAAAAAATACTACCATAATTTTCTAAATAAAAAAAAATAATATATTAACAAAAAATTATTTATTTATAAATCTATATATGCATGTTCCAATTCTTAAGAAATTATAAATAATAAATATATATTATTTTGGTATATATCGAATGCATAACTTATTAATTCATATAATATTATCAATTTAATTTATAGGAGTATTACCTTTATGTTTTATATATATAGATATTATTTATATAATATACAAATTTTTAATATGAAGATATATATATATATATAGACACACATCACATAAACATATATAATAAATAAATAAATATAGCTAATTAGCGTGGCAAGGTCCGAGACAAGTTTGTGTTTGAGAACTAAAATCCCGGATCTATACGAAAACCTGTCCCGTTAAAGACATGTATAGAACAGATTTGAGTTTTACCTGAAACCATTGTCATCCCTGAGTATATTTAGCGATGTAACCTCTTCGAGTGAAGTTAACATTAGTTGGATTGAAGAGAGCTTGAGTTTGTATAATTTTGATATTTTATACATCTTTTATCTAATCAAGCCAAACTTGTAAAATGAGGTTTAAATTGATTTGCTATGCTTTATAAATCGAGCTTTAGCAATCAACCTCAAATCGAATGTTGAGTAATTGGTAATGTTTTTTATTTTTACCAATGACTATTCATTTTGAAGGAGTAATTTTTCTTTTCACCATTTAATTACAATTTACATAGGCAAAATACCATGTGACACCTCCATTTTTCTTCTGTTTGGGCCATATATTAATAGGCTTCATTCTTTATGGGCCCGAAGGGAGAAAACTTGTCCAGATAAATTTTTAGCCCACTTTCGACCAATGGATATTGCTTAAGGGCTGGCGGGCTCACGTTATTATAAGAGGCCCAGTGATAAAATATTCATCTAATGCGACTTTCTTGTCACTAGTCTCCACCTAAACACGTTGCACGAAATTAACGGCCAAAAAACACGACTTCAGTATTTAGAACAATTCACTTGAATTTCTCGTCTCAGTCCAGTCCGCTTCTCAGCCGTGACAGACTGACTGCTTTACTCTCTTTCCGCCATGGACGTTGATAAGGTAAACCTTAATCTAACACGCACAACCACATTTTAGTACGTTTATTTTATGTATCTACATATGGGAATTTGTATATATATTCATTTTATCCAAGAATCAGCTATTCTGTTTTCGAGGACCTGAATTCTTTAGAAGAATTGATTATAGGAATATGGTTATTGCTTCTTTCTTGCTAGTTCCATATTTTTTTGGTCTTATTTATTGTTTTTTCTTCGTTAATTGTCAGCTTTAAATCCTTTGATAATGGTGTTGCAGACGTATAGAAAAGTGAAAAGTAAATTAAATTAAGGAAAAAAAAACATATTTACTGCTAATTGGCTGATGCTCTTTTCAATGGTTTGTGGCAGCATGAGAACAATGATGAATTTACAGTGGTTCTTGAGCTTGCTGAAACTGACCCTTTATTCGAGAAAAAGAAGGTGTGGGAGTCTTTTTTCCTTTTCGTTTTTTTTATACTTTTTCTTTTTAAATGAAACTGCAGTTATCCAGTTAAAGTTGTTATCTTTTTCCTTACTGCATTACTATGTTGTCTTGCGTTAGAAATTACTCCAGGATATTGGTTTTGATCCAGTGTGTTCGGTTTCTATTAAGAGCTCCTCTACTCCTGAGCAGCTGAAGGATTTCTTGAATATATTGCTTCAAAGGGCCAGACTCATAAATTTCAATGAGGTAACCTTCTTGACGACATTTTAAACTATATGACAAACTTGTGGGACTTGATTATACCATTCAAGTCTATATCTACTGAATGATTTACTTCCAGAAGCAGTAAAAAGAACTTTTAAGATACTACTGAGTACTGATCAATAAGTCACATAATTAATCGTATACAATGGTTGGACTGAGGACTTCAGATGACATTGCAGGTGGTCATAAGATTCTAAGCTGAGAATGCTTAACCAAGGTACTGCAAATGTGAATAATTACCAACATACTTAAGTTAAAATGAAATATTTACACAAGATTTTAGATCAACAATGAACTTTCCATTAGACCACAGAGTCTTACGGTATGTTTTGGTTTAAGGATTTTGATGAGGAAAAGAAAATGTTATGGAAAAGGAAATGGAAAGAAAATTTTAAGTTTGTTTGGTTATCGAATAAAAACACTGAGAAAAGCAATAAGAGGAAGAAAATTCATGAGGTATTACAGAAGAAGAGAGCGGTAAATAAGATTTTCCTTCATTCTCCTCACCATTTTGGGAGGAAAATGACTTTTCCCTAACTAAACTACATTTTCCGTCAATTTTTTCTTTCCTTAATATTTTCCTCATTAACCAAACACACATAAATATTGTCCTTTGCATTTTCTTTTCTTTTCCTCACTAAAATCCTTTTACCAAACACAATGTTAATTTATTATCGTACATTATATGGTTTCCGATTCAAACTTTGTGAATCTATTGTTGTTTGCTTCAGACTCTGAGAAGCAACTAAGCTATGATGCATGGGTACTCCATTTTACATGACGTACCCGTACCGGGTACTCGATGGGTACCAGTACTCAATAGGTACTCAATGGGCACTCGTTGGGTACACCTGAGTATGTACCCCCTTTTTTTCAAAAAAAATATTTCTTAAAATGGGTATGGCGCGGGAACGATGTGGGCACACCAAGTTTTTTTAAGCACTTCGAAGTTCTAATAACATAAAAAGCACATCTTTAATTTTTAAAACAAGGCACGCGTTCTTGGACCTTTAGACTTTAAAAGAGAAAACAAAAAGGGTTCTCAAATATAAATGAAAACTGAAAGCATAATACCTCTGCAATTACTTCTGATTCTGCTCTATTGTATATTGTTTGTTCTCATATTTCATTTTATGAAATTATAATCCTTATATATATATATTAAGTATATTATAATTTATGATATATATTGCCGTACCCGTACCCTAAATTTTTAAAAATTGTCGTACCCCGTACCCGTATCCATGCAACATAGCAACTAAGTTTGCTCTTTTAATGGCTTATGTTTCAGGTAGAGCTTTATTTTGGTGGAGATGTAATTAATCTGGGGGATTGTAGTAGTCCAAGGAATGAACTGGAAGCTCTCCATTCATTACTTGAAGTCATTGATGAGTTGGTAGCAGATCGCAAGTACACATTGAAGAGTATACAAAAGAATTTACGAGATGAGATTATTGATAGGATAAATGAAGTTGGAAGCAAATTTAACGAAGAGTCAAAAATTGTTCGAGATTCTAGCTGCAACAAAGAAAAGTGCCTGTTAGATTGGTGTGTCAATAATGGTGTAAAGACAAAACTGGATATAGCTCGTGAGTGCATTTTATTATATCTAATTTTGTCCTTTCTGTTAAAATATGAGAGTTCTTTGCAGTTAGAAGTTTCTTATTATTGATGGATTTTTCAAAGTGCTAATTATCAAAGACTTTTTTGTTTCCTCGACCTTTTGTTCTAGATGTTGAAGGAGCAGGAAGAGGGGCCATAGCTAAAGAGGACCTAAAAGTTGGAGATATTGCTTTGGAGATCCCTGTATCTGTCATCATATCTGAGGAGCTTTTGTATGAATCTGACATGGTAATCTTATTGCTTTATATGTATTTGATCGCTTCCTACGTAGTTCTTTTGTATCTACTAGTAACTTCTTCAATCTTACCTTAGTGCATATTATTTCAATGTTATCTTGAAGGCAGTTTCCTATTTTTGAAAAAATTGATGGGATTTCGGAGGAGACAATGATGCTGTTGTGGAGCATGAAGGAGAAGCACAACAAGAATTCTGGATTTAAATTGTATTTCGATACACTGCCTGAAAAATTTAACACGGGTAAGTCTTATGTTAACAGCTTGAATTTTAGTAACCTAGAATCACGTGTCCTTCACAATTTAAGCATTGCCTAACAAAGATCTTGACATTTGATTTTGTCCATAACTCAGGATTGAGCTTAGGAATTGATGCCATCATGGTTTTGGATGGAACCTTGTTGTTAGAAGAGATTGTGCAAGCTAAAGAGGTATTGAGCTTTTCAACTTTTATTACCAATATGATTCTTCATGACGACTAAGTTTACATGGTGCTCGGTGCAACTTGGACTATACTCTAAAAAGAAGAAAATACTATTACTATGTATTAGAAGAGGTGAATGTTTTTATCTCTTTATGGAGGTTGCATTCTTGTTTATGTTGAAGATAAAATCACGATTCCACTCTAGAGATAATGGTGAAGATCAAATTCACAGATGCTAGACAAATAACCACCTTTAAGTTAATCATTTCTTGCGTTTTGTTTGTCAGCTTGGTGACATTCTTTTTTGCGTTAATGTATGTACATGTAACAAAAACAAGAAAATACGATTTTTCTTCTGCATTTTGAGGTTTTTAATGCAGCTTCGTTGTGTTTCAGCACCTACGCGCTCAATATGATGAGTTATTTCCTTCATTATGCGATCATTATCCTGATGTGTTTCCACCAGAGTTGTACACATGGGAGCAATTCCTATGGGCTTGTGAGCTTTGGTACTCAAATAGTATGAAGGTTATTTTCGGTGATGGAAAACTAAGGACTTGCTTAATTCCTGTTGCAGGCTTTCTCAATCACTCGGTAACATAGTTCTTTCTATGCTTATGTCGTTATGCGCTTCTTAACACTGCATAATACAAGGATCTTGCAGTTTGGAAAATTTTGCAAAGATGACCAACTAAACGTAATAATTTATAGAAGAAGTGTAAACCTCCTTGAATATCCGAGAGAGAGAGGGGGAGAGAGAGGGAGAGAGAGAGATTTCTCATTCAACAAAATATGTGGCTTATCTCATTTTATTTCCTCCTCTTAACAGATATGCCCACACATAATGCACTATGGCAGAATGGACGCAACTACGAACTCCTTGAAATTTCCTTTATCAGGAGCGTGCCATTCAGGAGAACAATGCTTTCTTAGTTATGGAAACTTCTCCAATTCGCATCTACTAACTTTCTACGGCTTCTTATCACAAGGGGACAATCCCTACGATGTTATTCCAGTCGGTATTTCTCTTAAAAAGTTATCCTCTCATGCAATCAAACACGATATTGTAAGTTGAACATTAATTTATATGGTAATTACTATTTGTTTGTTGTTCTGCATCAGATATTGATGTTGCTCGGGATGAAGATCCCGAGAGCAGACTACCTACATCAGAATGGAGCTCTCACATGGTTCGTGGGACATGGCTTTCAAAGAACCATGAAATTTTTCATTATGGATTGCCGACTCCATTGCTGGATCATCTCCGGAGAGCTAGAAATTCATCATGGCAGACAAACACCATTGTATATATTCTATCCTTAATCTGGAATCGTTAGCACAAATCTTTGATTCTACTTTAGTAGTTGCCTGTCCTATAGCTGCTCATTCTTGTCTATCTTCACAACTACTTTCAGACATGGGAACTCTTGGAAACCGATCTTGATGTACTAAGAGATCTGAGTTCAACTTTTGAAGGAATGATTGAAGCCCTCGGTGATGAGAAACGAGAAGAAAGGTATCTCCCTATATCATTTTAAATAGGGATAATTAGCTAAACACCAAGAAACATGACACGATAACACCCCTCGTTGTTAGATTAACTTGCTGAAAAGTTAATAGAGTATGCGTAACATACAATTAGATTTCTTGAAAATCTATTACACAAGTAGACTCCTTAAGCTAACATGGTTAAGTTTTCAGGGACCTAACTGTAATACTACACAAACATCATTAAATTTCTGACAGCTAAACTAACAGCAATGATTGTTATTGTAATTTCGCAAACACACATTTAGTTCTACAATTAGGCCAAATCTCAATGGATGTTGAGATAATTATCCCTTTTACATAATAAAGAGCATTATATCTTGTTTAAACATCGTCTTGTAGGGAAAAGGCAAGTTGGGACGTAAAGCTCACAATGGATTTCAAGAGTTTGCAAAGGAGGATCGTTTCATCGATCTTAGCTTCATGTAACGCGGGTTGTGAGTTGTTAGAGTTGGAATTACACAAAATCACTATTTAGTATCGGTATGGTTAGGTGTGTTGACAGCCTAGTCAGTAGTCTGTGAGCCCTTGCGTTTGAGATAACTGGATTCTTTTCTTTGCTTATGTTCTTTCAGTTTTCAAAGCTGATAAATTTACTGTTGCAAAGCTATTGCTGTTTATTTATGTGGTCAATGGCCTATGCTTAGAAAATTTGGTTGATCTGTATGCAAATGATACTTTTAGGTTGGGGAATATGTTGTCTATAATGTGGTGAGTTAGGATGCTCGAAGATGATGGATCAGATTGTTTATTTTCATATTAAATTATTTATTTTAAATTATGATAATGATAATATGATCTGATTTATTAGAGATTTTAATCGGTTTAATAACTCAAAATTCAGTCTGATTTGGACTTAAAATCCTGCCCGTTTCGAAAGTTACAAAATGGCAAAAACAAAAAAGAAACCAAAAAAAAAATGTAAATTTTCAATTATATTGTAGCTTTGTTAGATTTTTTCCAAATGTGTGTGGGTTTTTTATGTTACACAATGGTGGTTTTATTTGATTTTTTACTGTATAAGAACTTTGTTAGAAATTCTTTAATTAGTTATTGATTTCAAATATTATTAATATGATGTAATATATTAATTCTCTCTAACTATATGAGTACAAATACTTTATAAATTAGTCTTAAAATTTTTAAAAATTTAATAAATCATTTAATATAATATTTTACTGGCAAATTAAGAACTGAGGAAGTAGAAAAAGCACACATTATTTGTTAAAAAATAAAATGCTTCAAAAAACACAATTAGTACATATTAGTTATAAAATCGTATATATTTTATTCTAATTAAGAGTCTATATTGATGTTATATATAAAAATTAATAAAAAAAAGATATTATTAAAGTTTGGATTCAAGTTTTCAACAAGTAAAATTGCTTTACTCCACAAATTTGATGGACCCACTCATGTTATAAATCTTTATAATTAATTCTAATTCATCATATATTTTAATCGATTAAAAATTTTAAAATTTAGATAAAAGTTGGATGAAATTTCAATTAATATTTGATCCATTGACATATTCTGTACACATTGGTCGCTATTTTGTGAACCTTACTTAGTGGCATGTGGAATTACTTTCTAGTTTGGAATAAGGAATTTAATGCCAAAGTTGCAATAAAATATTTGACTCCTGAGTTGTTCAATTTTTGATATATTTAGACTTAAAAGTATTAAATTTTAGGTTATTAAATTCTATAATAATCTCTATCATATGGCATGAGGAATTTAATATGAAAGACAGAGACAAAATGAAATTCTTTAGTAGAAGAAATAATTTTTCGTTATAATATTATAGTGAGTGCAAATGTGGATATGATTGGGGAAGAATACGGTTTCAAAAATTTCCTTTAGCATGTGGATATGATTGGAGAATAATCTTTTCAATTTTTAATAGTTTTAGCTAACCCTTCATTATGATTTCATTTTTTTTTAAAAAAAAAAGGGTTAAATGTTTTGTCAAACAAGTAAAAATATAGGTATTTAGAAGTTTCAACACAACAATATTAACCAACAAAAAAAAATCAAATAGAAAACAAACATGGTTTAATTCAATTAATTACATATTAAGTTTACGAATTAGTCACTCCAATTATGAAGAAATTTCAATTTAATTTTTAGTCTGATGAAGTTGTAACGAGTTCGATTTCCATGTTGGCTTTTCTTCTATCGCATGGTAGCTTTGCTTCTATTGTATAATAGCTTCCTTGTACTTATTATGTATTTGGTCTTTGAATGTATTAAAGTATTTATATCAATATATTAATGATATAATGATCGAATATAACCATTTCTCTAAAAAAAATCTCAAAATCACATTAGCACAAAAAACAAAAAAAAAGATTGTTAGTAATTATGGTCAAAATCACAAAAATTTATTATCTATTGGAGGGATCATTAGCAAGGCCACTAATGAAGTACATTGTGGGGGCAAAAATTGTGAAATTTTGTGCATTAAATCCAATAATCAAATGAAACTAGATTGGCTAGAGTTTGGGAATTGTACATTATTTCTTTTACTTTTTTTTAATGATGGAATAATAATTGTAGTAATCTTTTGTTAAAACTCTTACATCATTACTAACCATAATGGAAGGTGCAAAATGATGGTTCATTGACAAAGATGGGTGGTTGTTATGACTAGTGACTAGGATGGTGTGACTCAGCCTTCAACATAAAAACATATACCACAATAAAATTGAAAGTCAACTACCATCCTAAAATATTCAATGTGAATAAATTAATTTGAGTTCTATAAATTATTCTTTAAATTAAATTAAATTTTTTCAAGTTCTAAATATTTTATTTAAACTTATTTTATTATTAATTGAATCAAATTCTAACTTGTTTAATATATATCATAATATTTTGCCAATGGAGTGGAATTTTGAAATTTACTATATGTATTTCATTTTCATTTATTGTATTTAAAAAGATCATATTTCAATGGGCTTTCAGCAGTCGATCTTAAATTAAATATATATTTTTTTCCTAATCCTACACATAACATGATTATTAAGATTATATGATAAGAATGGAGCAAAGTTCAACGGAGGACGAAGTTTAATTACTCAACTCTTACAAATTTGTTCTTCAACTCTACAAATAGGGTTAGTACATTTGCAGCTAAAATTAAATATTTACTTTAAACTTGAATAAAAGAATGCTTTTGTTAAATCTACATAATCATATAGAGAAACAAGATACGTCTATTTAATTAATCAAAATTACTTTAGCAATTGTCTCCTTCAGTACTAGCAATTATAAATGTGTGTTAACTTATAGCATTAACGAAATATATTACATACGTATAATATCAAGTTTATCTCACATTGAAATAGTCGGATGACTCGAGATAATTTATAAACTATCTCCTCTTGTCACCCTTCAAAACGCCTTTTTAAAAAAAAAAAAAAACTCTCACCAAGAGTGCCAACAAAAAAATACCTCGAAACAAATTCCAAGAAGATTATATTTTTCTTGAGAAACACAATTTTTTACTTTCTTTTCTCTTTCCTTTTTCTTTTTCCCTAAGAATTTTCATTGCAAGAATCTAAACACCAATTTTTATATACAAAGAAGATTTCGACATCACAGAAGAATATTTTGTCTACTATAAGTAAGGCACCTAATCCTAGTAGTGTATTTTTGTGCGATACTTATTTCTTAATATTAACTTATTTTAATAACTATTCACATACTATTTCTTATTAAATTATATATGTAATTACATTGAATATATTAATTATATTTTTAATAAATAAATATACATATTAAGTACGTATTATTTCTTGAATTATTTTATGTACATGCACTACACACAAGTTACAGTAAACAAAAAGAAAAAAAAATGTAATGGTCAAACTCTTTTAGAAGCATGAGGCATTTTTTAATTTAAAATGAATGGTTGAGAAGTGGAACTTTAATAGGGGACCCACATAGGAATCGCGTTATTGGGTGGCCGATGACTGAACATGGCCACCCACCGCGTCCAGCAACCATTGCTGACCACCGCGTGTGCTCAAAACAAATAATTTAGCTACTACCAAACCCCACATGATTCATCATTACATTTACATGGCTCAACTTTTTTGTTTTTTGTTTTGCCTTTTTATTTTTTTGGTTATTATTAGTATTCAAGACAAATTTTTAGTGTAGTATCTCTATTGAATTATTTTTTAAAAAAGAGACATGTTTAATATCAATACATTTTAAATATAAAATACGTGAACTATATACAAATTCTTTATACTATTATGCGATAAATAAAGACTCACACACTATCGATGTGAATCGAATTCATACCTCTTATATAAGAAATGAGAGGATGCCACTTCATTTAAATGACAATGGCCAACGAGTTATTTAATAACTTAATAATATTAGCTTCATTCCATAGTATCTGGTCCGTTGGCAGGGTGGAGGTTCCATATCCTACAAGTTATAGGTTTGAGTCTGTTTTTTTATTAAATAGTAGGTTTTAATATTTATTTGTTAGTCATTGGACTTAATTTTACTTTAGAATGATGTTAATCTATGGATGTGTCAATATGATCATTGAATTAATTCAAATTTTAAACCCAAAAAAAAACACTAAATTATTTTAATTGTTTTAACTTATCACAAAGAGGTGGGGGAAAGAAAAAATAGATGAATGTTAATGTATTGTAAGTATAGAAAGGCAGAAAGGTTTATTTAATTTAATTGAAATATTTGATTACCAAAATTTAAATAAAAAATCAAAGTATATCAAATGAATTTTAACATAATCCATGTGAAACTATAAAATAGCAATTGCAACCACCAATCAGCGACAATCAATATAAAATGTTGGCAATTATATGAATAATTTATATGGATGAATTTTGTCGAAAATATTATTCACGCAAACTTTTACCGTAGGTAAAAAAAAAAAAAAAAAAGAGTTGATATATAATCAGAGATGTACAAAAATGTAAATTATGGAAAAAATAAGATAAGCAGAGTTTTGTATTATCGACCCTCGTACTTTTCAACTTTCCTAATAACTTATAGTTTTCAAGGCAAAATCTATTGTATAAATAAATTGATTACTTGATTTGTACAACCTGATATTAAAATACATGATCAATTATGATTGTGAATTTTTATTCGTATTCAAAATTGAGATAATTTATTTATTCTAATTGATTGAAAATTAAATATACACAAATAAAATTTCTTCACCTCATTTTATACAATAAATTTTATGTTAAATAGTACAATATGATATTCTCAACTTTTCTAGATTTTAATGATTTAAAATAAGAACAAACAAAATAAATGATACTCCAAAATTGCCAATATGATGATTGATGAGTGGCTGACTGCAATATTTGACTCCTACACCCGCACACACCTAACAAAAACAAATAATTACAGCATTAAACCAGAAAAAACAACGTAAATTATAAAAAGAATAATCAAAACAGACATGCCCAAGAACTTGCAGATATAATAGGAATGAAGAAAAAGCAAAAGTAGAAATCATAATAAGATTCGTTCTTACGTCTCTCTCTCTCTCTCTCTTCCTTCTGTTGTCTGCTTTCGTAACCTATCTTCCTTCTTTGCGTCCTCTTAGCAAAGAAGAGAAGGCAAAAAGAAAAATAATCTCTCACATTCTTAGAAAGAAGACAACTACAATAAATCAATTTTTTATATATTGATTTGTATTGAAGTTGTTGCTTTTTCGTTGTTTTATTGTTGGGAAGAAAGAAGGAAGAGGGACAAAGATGTTGGTTGCGAACAGTTTTGATTTATGGCAGAAGGACACCTTCTTTTCTGCAGCTGAGGAGGTTCAGCAATCTGCCGATATGTGAGTGTGTGTTCTGTGTGTGAATCCAGCTTATTTTTTCACCCATTTTTGCTCTTTTTCTTTTTAGTTCTCTTATTTTTCTTGTATATTGATCTGGGTTTTGGTTTATTTTGTGGGTCTTGCCCTTTTACTTTATAGATTGTAAAGATTGCTTATTTCCTGAATTTGTGTGCAATTTGTTTGTAATTTTCTTCTTTCTTCCTTTTCTTTTCTGTAATGGGTTCTAGATTTCGGTTTTCAAAGTGGGTTTTGAGGAGGGTTTTACAAATTCTTGTTTCCTTCTGTTTTATTGTTATTTGATCCGACTCTCCTTTTTTTGGCCTTTTTTTTTTCGGAGAAAATATTTGTTTAGTTAGGTGAGATTTGCTTCTTAGTTATCTATGTTACTCAATTTATTTGGTGAACAATTAAGAAAAATAGATTGGTAAAATTATTGCTGAAATTATGTATGTATTTAAATAATTTGGTCCTTTTCTCTTTCCTTCTTTCTTCTATCAGTGAATTTGTTCTTGCAAATAAACAATTTATAATAACTCTATTTGATGGTTTAACCAAAGATAATTGCTAAAAATAGAATTTTGTTATGCGTTTTTGTTTTGGCAGTATGGAATCATCTTATAGAACATGGCTCAGAGCAAGAAGAGAAGAGTTAATGCCTCAGCATTTAGATGAACTTAGTAGAGAGCTTCAAATGGCTTTAGGCACTGCAAAATGGCAGGTCGATATACGACTCTATCGAAATTTTGTACTTTTCGGTTCCATTGTAATGAACTGATTTAGCTCTCGTAGAATCAAGTTCTTATCGAGCCTTTTCTTGGTTTAGCTCGTAAAGTCTACAAATTATTGAGAAGTTTTTTTTCTTATAGTTTATCTGATTTAGTTTCTCTTTTTTCTGTAATTGTGATTGTCATGTTATATAGTTGGAAGAGTTTGAAAGGGCTGTTCGTCTAAGCTACAGAAATAATGCTGATGATATTACAATTACTCGACATAGCCAATTTGTATCTGCTATTCAAGACCAAATTTCCAGTGTTGAAACAGCACTGAAAGAATCATTGAATGTCAAAGGGAAGAAACCGTTTCGGTGGGTAAATTTGGACGAAGAAGAATGTGATGACTTAGCTCTTTTTCTCTCTGGAACTCCCAAGACGTCACAAACAATCAAAGATGAAGGTATAAGGCTTAGTGTAAGTAATAGCAAAGCAGATTGCAGTTCTGATTCCGAAGTTAGTCCCGAAACGCAAATCTTAAATCACAGGACCAGTTCCGTAGAAGTGAAAAGTAATGACGATATCGACCGTATCATAGAGCTACGAGAGAGCAAATTTCCTGAGACAGGGGATGAGATTGGCTGTCAAGCTGATCAAATCACTGGTAATCGACGAGCATGGAGTTCGCCAGAGAGGGCTGCTTTGGAGATTGTTATCGATAATGTCAGTAGACAGATGAATGGTCTGATTGAGGCAACACCGAAAGAAAAGGGCTTCAGACCTTTCTTTTGGAGGCCACCGGGTGACAGTCTTCTTGGATTAAGAGGAGTAATAAGTCATACGCAAAAGAAAATGATTGGTTGGATAAATCAGGTAAGTTCGACAATAATCCCATAATTGAATGAGAGTAACAGTTATTAGAAGAAATTAGAGGTTTACGGCTAGATGCAAATGTAGTTTCCAGATGCAAGTTCTATTGCTCCTTGTTAACAGTGATTTTCCATAATATTTTGCTTGTCGGAACAATTTTATTTTATTTTATTTTTATTATTATTAATTTAATAAATGCGGTAGTTTATGGCATATCCTGAACATCTAACCCTGGTTTGCAGCACTGGAGAGGACATAGAAGTCAGAGACAACAACAGGTGTCGCATATGTTCCCGGTCAATCCTATACGTTTCGTACTAGTGTTGATGCTAACCATATTTTTAGTTGGTATGCTCTGAACTCCTCTTGGCACCTTCAATGAAGCTTTTACCAATTCCCACTCATCCTAGGCTTCATCGAAGGAATAGAGAAGATTAAGAAAGGGACTATATGATGTTGAACACCTTTATATAAAGAAAGGAAAAAGAATTTTATGCAACAAATGACATGAAATAACCGTTTAGGATCTTCCAAAATGGTGTTTCGTCTCCCATTTTGTGTCAAACATATGTGCCAGGTGTTCAAAATTATTTCCTTATGAAAACAAACCCTAATACACTTGGCATGCATCTACACAATGGAATGGAATGTAATGTAGGATCCGAAACACTAAATAACATGATGAATTTGCTGGTCGAATTGAGTTATACTAAATAACACTAAATTTTTATGCTTCTATTTCTGCAGTGCCATTTGTGCTCTACTCGACTTAAGCATGTTGTATTTGTCGATTGTGAGCCAAGAAAGAGGTATGTGTATAACCTTCAAACTTGGTTATCTTGGTAATCAGTCGATGTTCCAATAATATGTGCTGTCGGGATTGTATTTTTTAACTGTAAAGTTTGTGCTGCTCATTACTGCAATTTCAAGTGTTTCTGTCTAGCAAGTCACCCTACCTTGCTTTCATCCCAAAATTTTCTTTCGAGTTGCTTGAAGACAAACAATGAATCTCCCACTTGTGAATACAAACGACTCATGATAACCCTCTAACGGTCAAGTCAGGCAAACGCACTAGAGTGACTAAAACAATAAATAACCTTTAGAATTAGAGAGAAAATTGGAGATTAGTTTTGTGAATATGAGATCAATTGGAGCTTTTTATTGCCGTGAATCGTCATAGTTAAGGCATGTTAAGCTATTGTTTAATTTCTCATTATGCCCTTGAAAGTTGATGTAATTTCATGAGAAGGGGTCGTGATTTATTCATTTCGAAACATATTTACGTTTAGGACGCTCTTTATCTGCAGGTTTTGAGTTCGCGATGGTGATGGTATCTCGTAAGTGGGAGGGTTTCTCCATTTCAAGTGTGGATATTACTTCCTAGTTGATCTCTCTACGTGCTCAAGGGCCATTACCCACTGAATCCAACAGTATGCCAATTTCAATTTCTCAAGAAAATTGCAAAATGTATTCATTTGGATACAATTAAACTTAATGAATTTATAGAAAGCTTAGGATATATAGGGTTCAATTTGTATTTACATTAGAAGTAATTCTTAAAGAATTATGGGATTAAGGTCCTTCGAGATGTTTGTATGCAAAATGCTTCTATTGTGTTTGAAATTAAGGTTCTTTATTTTAGAACGGTGTTTTATATTTCGTACCATCAATACAGGTCAAGTGTATTCAATATTTCGACACGTAACCAAGTATGAAAATCCAGACTTCATGAATTAATGTACTATTACCAGTTACAATCAGAATTTGATTTTCCCTTCATTTTTGTCTGGGAAGAAGAAGAGCAGAAAAGAAAAGTTTTAGGAATTATGCCAAGAAGTTGTGATGCTGATCAACGGAAATTAACCAAAGCTTAAGATATTTTTACAGGGTATTGTTGTTGAAGCCAAAAATAATAGGGATGATTACTATCACCCGCTCTTGAGTTTGGATCAATTATCAAAATATCTTTTGAGATATGAATAATTATCAGCATTCTCTGTGTTGTTCTGTAAATACAAACTTCCTAAACAGATGCATAATAACAAATATATCTCTTATTTACGAATATTTCAGGATTTTCGAGAGGTGTAATTGCTATTATTTCTCAATTGAACTAGTGGTAGGAGTTGACAGTAATTATTCAAGTTTTAAGGGGTACTTCGATGATTATGCTAAACTTCAAGGATGTAGAGATAATTATTCCAAAAAAATATATGCATTTTGCAAACTCCAACTAAATATTTGGCTAGGCGTATTGAAACATTTTAGATTTTAGAAGCTTTCATATCTTGGTTTAAGAGTTTACGAACTCTTTCTTAAAAAGTACAAAATATTTTACATTATCTTATAAGTTTTTAAGCATTTTATAAAATATTTTTAAGGGTTTATAAGTTTACCCAAATATTAACTATACCAAATATTGAACTTAAATTTTAACAAAGAAATAAAAAATATATAAAGTGAAAAAAAAAGCAAAAAGAATAGTGAAGAAAAAGTATAAAAATGTAAAATTTAAAGCATAAATTAGACATTTGAAGTATAAATTTCTTTTTGACATTTCTCTCATGAAATTCAAATACATCCGGGTTTTGTTACCAAAAGGTCAAAATCCAGAAGTTACAGGTGTTATTTGCAAAACAACAAAGGTCAGGGGAGCTTTCCGCAATTATCCTGAAAGCTACGACAGATTCAATCACT
>JACFYI010003637.1:497941-509145 GCA_014898755.1 Handroanthus guayacan | reverse complement strand
TCTTTTTAAGCGCACTATGGTCTTTATACCTTAGGTAGGGAGTGATCTCTAAGAAAAATGAAAAAGTGAGGAGAAATCTCTTCAAAATTTTATGTGGGGACTGATATCTAAAATAAAAATAGCATTAGGGATTTATTCCCAATTTCCCGTTAAAATATTGATAAATGAGTTGACATGATTTTTCTGTAGTTATTAATTCTAAAAGTTTAAGATAAGATGAGCTTATTAGGGAAAGATTGAGCATCTACTTGTCCTTGAGTTTCAGATCTTTTGGTCATGGATTTGGTTTGAATATAAATGGCATGTCATCCCTCTAACCTTACTGGTTTAACACATTATCTCAAAAGAATAACTTAAAAACATTTTACTTCCTCAACTTAAAATTATCACATGACTTTACCCTCGATAGAGTGAATTTCCAGGCCAAACAGGAATTAGAAAATTGTTTTAGATCTATCTTGGCAAAAGGATATTCTTGTAATTTCTCCATTTTTTAATTCAAAAAATCAGGCCATCTAATTATTTCCGTGCGAATATGGAGAAATGATTTTTTAGGCTAAAGGGGAGAGAGATTGCAGGAAGCTCCATTGATAAAGCACATGAAAGTCACACGTTAATTCTTCGACTGCGTATTTTTTCAGAAACGTAATTGAGGGACAAAGTGTTTTGATGATTCTAAATTTGAAGAATGAAGTAATATTAAGTTATTTTGGCGATAATATGCCAAAATAAGTAAGTTTGACCAGTGTGCTACTAAGTAATAGTAAATGATCTTGGACAAATTCACTTATCAAAAAATAAAAAAAGAAAAAAGAAAAAAGAAAATAAAGATATTGGACAAATTCAAATATGTTTTGTAGCTTTGGTAGTATTGTACTATTATTTAGTTGCTTTGGTAAGAAGGATGTTGAGGGCCGAATCCCACTTATACAGGTAAAGCCCAGTTTAGCCCAAAGAAGAAACTCTTTAAGATTTGGCTCAATTGAAGCTTTAGAAGCCCAATGTAAAGCAAAACCCAATTCCCTCTTTTAATTATTTCAATTCAATTTATCAGTTCACCTCACCTCTCGTTATTTATCTAACTTTATATCTTGGTTTAATGAAAATAAAATTGATTATATTTCCAAAAATAAAAATAAATACAAACTTGTGGAGCTCCTTTCTTTATTTGATCATTATCGCATTTTTTCAATATATATATATACATATAATTCAAGAAATTTTCTTAATTTGTCTTTCGTAAAAAATTGACCTAAGTGCATATTTTTTTAACAAGTGTTGTAAATGCCCACAACATTTAATTTGTGTTTAAGTTTCCCTTTTCCAATTAAAAGAATTATATATATAACAATTATATTATGCATATCAATCATCAGTCATTACATTAAGTTAATCAACAACAAAGAAATACCATGACAAATTATCCATTAGAAAAAAATTGCACTTTTGGTTCCATAGAATGGGGTGTTTGCATTTTTTGTACCAAACTTTTTTGAATTAATTCTTTTGATCAACTTTCTTTAATTTTTTGACACTTTCAGGACAGCCTCCCACTTTCCATCATTTTTTTTATGGAATTTTCACGCATGGCAGCCACTCTCTGGTAATTTAATAGAATGTGATATGTTAAAAGTACGTGTTGAATTTATGTGGAAAAAAAAAGAGAAAAAAGCACAAAATTTTTTCCCTTTCTTCTATAAACCTAATTGCTTTCTTCTTCCTCAAATTTGTAGCATGTGCTATTTACATGTCAAAATTTTTCCTTTTCTTCCATAAACCTAATTGATTTCTTCTTTCCCTAATTTGCAACATGTGCTACTAACATGTCAAAATTCTACTAATTAACGGAGAGTGAATGCCACGCAAAAAAATTCCATTAAAAAAGTTATGGAAAGTGGGGAGCTGTCCTGAAAGTGTCAAAAAACTAAGAAAAATGGACCAAAAGTATTGGTTCAAAAAAATTTTGTATCAAAAGTGCAAATACCTCTATCCTATAGGACCAAAAGTACAATTTTCCTTATCAATTATTATTAAAATAGACCGCAACTAACTAAACTAAGACATTAAATGATAATCTCATAGCTCTATAGGCTTCATAAATTATTGGGAGTAATGAAAAAGTTATTCAACTAGCCCTTGGCATGACATTTATCTGGCCAATTCTAAGGGGGTGTTTGCCTGTTTGATATTGCTTTTGACAGTAATTTTAATTTTCTGATAAATAAATTTTGAGAATGTTTGATAAAATAATTTTAATATTTAGAAAAGTAGTTTTAAAATTGATCAAAATTTAAGATGTGCTCCGCCTTTTCTGTCAAATAAGATTGATAAAATTGTGAAAAATTACTTTTTAACAAATACTTAATATTATAGTTCTTTAAATTTTTTCAAAGAAAAAGATGTTCTTCAACATTTTTTGACTTTTAGTTCGAAACGCTTCTTCTCACTTTTGTTACTAATTTTTCTACTTCTATAAATGAAAATAGAAGCAATGCAAACACCCATTAATTCCCTGAAAAACTTAAATAAATTCCTATAAACTCGTTATGCTACTAACGACGGGGCCAATTAAATTGAGAATAAAAACTCTATAGTATTTTCTATAAGTTTGATTAAATATTTATTCGCAATTAATTATTATTAGATAACGTTATATATCGTTCCAAAATCCAACCTACTATTTCTACAAAGAAATTAATTATTTATTTTATTTTATCACCTGTTTTTCAATTTAATATATTAAAGCCAGCAAAGCAAGAAACTCCTTCATTTAATAATGTGGTTGAACAAACAGAGTTAAGACAAGCCAAAGTTGGTCGGTAGAAATTAGAAGACCAAAACAGGGAATTAAATACCAATGTCGTGGCCAATTTCCCCTTCTCTTCTCATAAACCAAACAAAATTACAATGCATACCTAGCTAGCCAATATTTGCTGATTCTTTATTTCAACACGTATTTTATTATATATTTTACAATATAAATGTAAATTCGATATATTATACTTGTATTATTTTGGTGACGATAATAAAAACACAAAATGTAATACATGTTGATCATGTAAGCTTTATGTATGATCGATTATTAATTTTTTCATAAGGCATGTTAAATGGGGGTTTTCCATTTTAATGTTGATATGCCCATATAAGTATTTATTAATATTTTATTTTATTTTAATTTTTTTTTTGATGTGCTATAAAATGCATTTGAACTGTTCTTGTATATATTTGGAATGTATTTAAAGTCATTAATTCATGAAAATTTGAAATAAAAGTGTACACGTTTATCAAATAATGGGAGAGCAATATGAACATGGTTATGAAATATTTGGAGAAATAATAAAAAGCAATTTTATTGCTATAAGTTACAATGTGTGAAAATGAATAAATCAGAGTGGGTGGTACTCTAAGATAAACAACAGGTCCTAGTTTGAATTCGTTTTTCCACTGAATAGCACATTGTTTTTTACTGAATAATAGGTTAAATACCTATTTGATTATTATATTTGATATTTATTTTGTATGTAATTATTGTAATATTGATTTTATGACGTACTAAAGTCGTTCTATTACGATAGAATGATATGATGAATTGTCTTTGAAAAAAAAAATTCTGAACAAAAATAGTCAGAAAAGGGCAAATGAAACCTCACAATAAAATTAAAAATTGAAGCAGGTGACCTAGAGTATAAAACATCATCGGCAGGGGCAAAATAGTGACTTCAAGGAATAGGATATGAACGCCCTGCTTATGTGGCGGAAGCCTATTTCTTTTTGCATACTAAGAAAAATTCAATCTTGAGAACGCAGCTGAAATTTCCAATGAATGAAATCAGCCACCATCTTCAGAGGCGAAGAGAAAAACACTGATTAGTTTTAGATACACAAAACCGTATCTGTAGTCTCTACCCCTGATTCCCATGCGTTTGCATGTGTTTATCTCCGTGTCTTTGTGATAAAAATTTTCGCCAAAGATTAGTATAAATCCATTGTTGTTTCTGTCTGTTTGTTTCGTTTTCCATTTTCCATTGAAATTCAGCATTTTTTTTCTTTTTCAAGAATCCCAATAATAATTTTTGGGGCTTTATTTTTTTGTATAAATATAGTGAATGGCGAATGCATCTGGGCTGTTTACTCCGGCAGTGCCCAGTGTAAGGAGGAGATTTTCTCCGTCCTTAGGCGTTTATCGACATGGGTTTTGGTTCTCTGATGGCGGTTCCAGCAGAACAGTGTGTACCAGCGCTACCCAGGGGGTAGAGAAAATTTCCCCTTCTGAATCTAGAGTGCCCAGGTGGTTAATTCTTTGTTATGTTTTGATCTTTGTTTATTTTTTCATTTTTGTTTTGTTATTAGTTTTAATTTGCTGAAAATGTGTCTTTTTTTGCTCTATTTTTTATGAGATTTGGTGTAATTACTGCTTTCTAGTTAATTAAAATTTCTTGATGTGAGCTTTTGGATAATTATGAATGAGGTTGGGAAAGTATTTGGGTTACTTTTTATTTGGACAGTTTTGGGGTTGTTTTCTTGTAATTGTTTTGTTAAAACTGAGGTTTGGTTGTTCAACTGTCACCTGTTATCTCACTCACATTTTGCAATCTTGCAATTGCAAGGGAATTGAGATTTTAAATTTTATATAACTGTTCATACGATTGAGTTTCTCTTATAACATAAAAAATAATTTTTTAATAGCAGAAAATATAATGTCCCGTTTCACTAGAATGAGTCAGTTGTACGTGATATGAATTACAATATGTTACGCTTTCGTTTATGTCTGGTATTACGTACTTATCGTGTAGCCCTCAGTCGAGCTCATAGTTGTGCACTTGGAAGTAATGCTTGCATGATGTGAACTACTACACGTTCAACTTACCTTTATGTCTCATATTATGAAGTTGTCGTGTAGCCCTCGTTCGAGTTCCTAGTTGTGAACTTGGAAGGGATGCTTTCGATATCTCCCTGATCACAAACTTAACTTTATGTAGACTGTTCAGCAAAGGCTGCAAGTTAGTTGGATGTGGCTCTGCAGTGCCAAGTATTCAGATATCAAATGACGATCTCTCGGAAATTGTTGATACTTCTGACGAATGGATATCTGTTCGGACTGGAATACGAAATCGGAGAATACTTTCTGGTGAGTTTTTCTTTGCAGTTAATGCTCCTGTGATATTATCATGGTCAACTAGATCAACTATGCACTTGATTTTAGAACAATCTCAATAACTGAAGTTGTGTAATATGGTTTTCTTGACATGAGACTCGGCCATGCTAGAAGAGGCTTGAATGGTCAGTTTTGTCGTAAGTTGATGTTAGTTATCCAGTGGTTCGAGTGGGTTCTTAGTTTGTGAAACTATCCGTGATCTATAGCAGGACACCAAATCATGCTTACACTTCAATGGGGTCCTGAAATTTTCACAAGTAATTGAAAATTATGATTGAAACACATGTTAAATTTCTCTAAATAATACTTACATGTGTCTAACAACAACATCTGTTGATCTTATTTGGTGCATTGTGGACTGTCCGATGGACACGTACACTTTTGTACCGTTAACATTTGAATCTATGTAAATCAATGCTAATGGAAGTGGGAAGTTCATGAAATTTGCTTGCGTTCTAGATATCGAACTCAATTTTATTTTCGACTATGCTGTTCTAGGAAAAGATAGTCTGATGGATCTGGCTGTAGTGGCTTCAAAGAAAGCTCTTGAGATGGCAGATGTTGACCCTGATGACGTGGACCTTGTCTTGTTGTGTACTTCAACACCGGAAGATCTATTTGGCAGTGCTCCACAGGTATAAACATTTGCAGCAAATTTTGATGCAAGTCGAAATCTTCTCTTTCTTCCTTTCTATACATTTTATTTTCATATTTTTTTTTGGTAGCCATTGATTGTTTCTGATCTTCAAAATTCTCATAAGTTTTGTTGCTCTTTAGACGAGTATGCTTCTTATGTTCGACCATTACTGCTCCAATGCACATTGCCTTTTCATTTCCAACATACTTCAGAGGATTTAAGTGCATTTCCGATAACTTTCCAGATTCAAAAGGCACTTGGCTGCAAGAACAATCCATTGGCTTACGATATCACGGCTGCTTGCAGTGGGTTCATTTTAGGCCTTGTTTCAGCTGCTTGCCATATTCGAGGTAAAAATTATTCATCAAAGAGACTGATAATTTCTGCTGATCAGCTATATTTAATTCAATTATATTTGTTTTAACCAAAATCATTGCTTTATAAATTAAGGGGGCGGCTTCAATAATGTTCTTGTGATCGGGGCCGATGCTCTATCCCGCTATGTTGATTGGACCGACAGGGGATCCTGTATTCTCTTTGGTGATGCTGCTGGTGCTGTTCTAGTACAGGTTTTGCATCCGTATCTTTTTAGTGGCATCAACCACTCTAATTGTTTCGAAACGGGAAACAGAAAGAAGATATTTGACAGCAAAAATAGAAGTTCTTTGTATTATGCAATCTTTGGATTAGAGTTTTTTGTGGCCTTTTGAGTCTCTATCATCCCATCCTACTTGATGAATTGGATTAGTGAAAGCTTTTTGTGCATATATTTAGGGTTGATTACTAAAAACTCCCCTAAGGTTTGGATTGTTTTCCAAAAACTCCTTTTATCTTTTAAAATTATAGATTCCACCTTGATGTTTGCCTCGGTCTTATAGACTTTACCAGCAGTTGCTGGTGCTAGCCAAATATAACTCAAAAACTATTTTGTCCCTCAAAGTACTATTTGGGAAATGATATGTTGATATATATTTTTAGACTTCTAACATTTTTTTATAATTTTTCATCAAGGACAATGAAGGCTACTCAAAAGTTCCATCAGTTTTAACTAGCGTTTATTTGTCACTAGCGGTATTTGTAATTCCCAACGACAGAGGGAAATGCTAAACCTAACATTTTGTTAATTAATCCTGCATTTATATTGGTCATGAAATCTTGTCTTTTGAAGAAACTAAAATTTTCCATGTGGTTTCCTACTCGAGCACCATCTCTTTGTGCTTATTTTTTGCTTCTTTTTTCCTTCTCTCTGGAGATAAGTTAATTTTATTATTCGTTCTGCAGGCCTGTGATGGCAAAGAAGATGGTTTATTTGCTTTTGACTTGCACAGCGATGGTGAAGGGCAGAGGTAATTACAATAATCACCATTTTCCAAGACCTATAATGCATTTCTTTGGTCGAGCAACAACCTTAACTTGCTTTTTTCAGGCACCTAAAAGCTACCATCAAGGAAAATGAAACGGATCACGAGTTGGGTACAAATGGTTCGCTCCTTGGACTCCTACCAAAAGGGTCATCATACTCCTGCATTCAGATGAATGGTAAAGAGGTCTTCCGTTTTGCTGTCCGAGTTGTTCCACAATCGATTGAGTTGGCTCTGGAGAGGGCGGGGCTCACTGGGTCAAATATTGACTGGTTACTTCTTCATCAGGTATGAAATCACTTATGATATTTGTTTTTATAGCATTTTGCATCAAGGGAAGAAAAATGCAAAAATACTGACTTGTAAAGATTTCAAGTGAAGAAGATGATATTCCGTATGCGAACAAATTAATCATCGAGTATGATTCATAATATAAATTTAAAATGTGAACACAAAGCACATTCATGTATAGAAGGTGTCTGCCATAGCTTTTGCTTTTATAAGAAATAAAAGTTGTAAAGAAAATTGCAGTGGAAATTGAGGTGTTTAAAAGGGATATTTAACTCAACACCCCCTAAGGATTGCTATAGTCACCAAAACACCCCTGGTAGTTTGGATAATTGCCATTAGTTCCCCTTTGTACACAATTAGCCCCCTATAATATTTGTTACAACTAGGCTCCTGTGTATTACACTTTCAAGGGGTTTCAGGGAGTGTAACGGTAATTATCCAAATTACATGGGGTGTAATGGTAATTACAACAAACCTCAAAGGGGTGTTGAGGTAATTATTCCTCAAAAATATTTGTTAAGAGTATGAAAAGCTGTAGAAGTTGGGTGAGAGTTACTTTTACTTTCAGCTTTTTTGTTTAGATAATTAAAAGCAGAAGCACCACATCCAAACATTCTAAAACATTCTAAAACGGCTAAAATTCAGCTAACAGTTGAAAAAAATACTCTTTGAAGTTGTTGCAAGCACCTCATAGCTTGTAAAACTGTAAGCGAATATGGAATTTTTACCTTCTTGACAATTTATAGCTCTCATTCTCTGTGCTTAATTTAAACATATCCAATTTACACCATGATATCTTGAGATAAAACAGCTGAAAGAGATTCTTTAACGCAGGCAAACCAGAGAATCATCGATGCAGTTGCCACTCGTCTAGACATCCCATCAGAACGTGTCATATCCAATTTGGCAAATTATGGTAACACAAGTGCTGCCTCAATTCCACTGGCATTGGATGAAGCTGTACGAAGTGGAAAGGTTCAAGCCGGTCATACTATTGCAACAGCCGGTTTTGGAGCCGGGCTTACATGGGCCTCGGCCATAGTTAGATGGGGATGATCAACGCATGAGATAAAATGGTGATATCTTCATGCAATTTTGTGAGTTCTCTCTACAGATTTTTATCGCATAATCTCCTCTACCTCTCATGTGTTCGTCTTTTAGCAAAGTGAATAATATTTATTCTTTTCGGCTTAGTCTCTGATTTAGTTTCTTTCGACTTATGTACTTCTTTCGTTTCTTTTCGTTCGCGCGCTAGTTTTCAACTTTGTTGCAAGAAGTGTTGGCGTATGTAACTTCTTGTTGACACTGTGTCTGACAGTTATTTGATTTATGGGCGTAGTAACTGTGTAACTGTAAATTGAGACAATAAATCATTGGCTAATTTCAGTTCTTAGATTGATTTGCTGATGAATGTTCATTTGTTTTGGCTGGGCAATTGCACCAAACCCCTTGTAAAATTAGAAAATGGCACCGTAGACCTTTAAAAAAGGGAAAAAAAAAATATTAGCACCATAGACCTTGACATTTTAAAAGAGTCAGCACTACCTTTGAACCTAAGGTGCTTAGCACAGGCGTATAGATGTAGCTGGTACTGTCATAATTGAGATGGAATGACAAATGTACCCTTCCCATCCACATTTGAAAATTTTCTATATGTATATATGTGGTCCTTTTTTCGTTTAACTTCAAAATGATATTAAAATCGAAATATGGCGAGTGGTCCGGTTAAGTAAGATGACAAGAGTTTATAATGCTCGTTTTCAATTTGACAGGGACTTTTGGTGCAACTGACCCTTGTTTTGGCTGAAAATTAAACAACGACTAAAGGGTGTTTTAGGTATTTTAGCAGATATTTTAGGGATGGTTGAGTGCTCGACCATAATTGAAATAAATAACAGAAGAAAAATTAAAATTTGAAGTAGAAGCAGGAGAAGACTTTGTCTTTGTTTTTTTTTTTTAAGCTTTAAAATTTTAATTTAATTATGTTTTACTTCATTTTGACTTGTTATTGCTTACCCACTCCAACCAATATATTTATACATTTACACTTTTCTTGAGGGGTTTGGTGTTACCTACGTCAGAAGAGTGCTTGGCTAAGCTTATTATAAAAAAACACCTTATGTAATTGGAGTTTATAAAATATTTTGATAAAATAAGATCTTTCCGTTTATAAAATAGAATACTAGTAATTGTAATTTTATAATTAAAATGATTAAACATGAAAGAGTATGTTAAAATTATCAAAATAAGTTAGAAATTATTTACTTTTTTAAGAAAACATTATAAGATTCTTACGTCTTATAAAATTTTTTTCTTAAAAATTTTTGCCTAATACTTCATCTCATTTTATGAACTCTTTTGAAGAGGTTATAACTTCACCCAAAAAGTCACCTACTTGACAAAATCATTATAAAAATCACAGCACGCTTGCAGTCTAATTTTCCATGATATGAAAGACCCTGGGCCCACCACAAAAATATCTCCCTTTCTATTTCAAGAATATTATCTACAAGAATCAAGAAGCCAATTTTTTTTTATTTTTTTTTTTGGTGGAGAATAACAAAAATCAAGAGGCTTGCTTTCATATAAATTATTTCTTCAAGAACCACCCAAATGCCCCTTTTGCCATTCTACCACTTGAAATTTTACTCTCAAAATTCATGAATTGCTTTCCAAATAACCCCTTTAAACATTAAGGCCACGTTTGGTATATTGATTCTAGTGGCTATTGAGGCTCAAAAATGATTAGATGAGATAGATTTATCTCATCTTCCGTTGATATCTATAGTCTGAATGAAATTGTCAAATTCTATAGTCTCCGATTTTTGTTTAATACAATAAACATGATTTAATGGTTTAAAGCAATTTACTAAAATGCACCATTCGAACATCATAATGCATGCACAACACATCAAAGGGACATACCCATAATTATGTGTCAATCAAGAACATAATCTCAAGGATCCAGAAATGATACGAAAAATAAAAAATCACATCGTCGGTAATTTCATGAGCAATGCGAGTTCAGGATCAAAGGATCCATTCATTACTCAAATCTCTCGCATCAAACATAACATTGTCCCAAATTATCACCTAGGCCCACCTAAGTTTCCTACTACAAAGTTATATTCTCACATTGATAATATAAGAACCAAGTGCAAAAAATTAGTTTCCACATGCATGCTCTTAATCCAAAGTTCAAATTTGAACAAAAAATAATAACACATTAGAATATTATACATCGGTCCAAAAAACAAATTGTGTGTCACAGCCAACTTGCTGGCTCATTAGAAGTTTTCAACAGGAACTATCTAAACGTTATTTTCGTATCATACAACTTTATGTATATAATATAACTTATACGAACCAAAAAATCCAGTCAAAAGAATCCCAAGAACTAACTCATAATATAACGACACTTGCACCTCCCCTTTCTGCACATTTCCTCTCTTAGATATATCACAGTTTTCATCTTAAGAATTATGATCTACGGTTGTTTTTTGATGAGAGGAATATCACCATACATCACGCAAATATCTCCCTGCCGTTTGCAGATTCTTCACCATAGCCTCAGCTTCGGAGCTGCTCAAAGAACCCTGAAATACGAGTAGATATTAGTTTAGCCCGGACGATATTATTTTGTAACTATCTCCTAATTCGTAACCTCATTCTTAATGGGGACCGAGAATACACTAAATGACAGATATAGAAAATAACATTCACACCCTTTAAGTGGCCAGCTTGTTCTCAGAAGTCCAGA
>JACFYI010003637.1:486362-497848 GCA_014898755.1 Handroanthus guayacan | reverse complement strand
AAAAAAAAAAGAAAAGAAAAGAAAAAAAGAAAAAAACCCAAATAAGTTGGTTGTGTAATAATTATCTGTCCACATCGTATTACAATACAACTAAGAAAAAGGGATGTGGACACGACATCATGGGCTGGATGGTTCATGAGCTCGAGTTATTTGACAGCATAAAAAGGATGTGAAGATTGCCCCACCAGAAATGCAATGATACTACGAAAAGGAAGCACGTGGGGCCTACCAAGAAAAGAAAAAAAGGAAAATTATGGAAGTCGCTAGAGATACAAACCTGCTCTTGCAGGATGGTTTGAAGAGTTCGGTTGACGTCACGGGCCATGCCCTTAGCATCACCACAGACGTAGACGTAACCTCCCTCAGAGATCATACTCCAGATATCTGAAGCCTGTTGTTCGATACGTCTACTTTAGAGATTTAGATATACCGAGTGGTGTTTGATGATAAAATCTAAGTTGTCATTAAAAGAAATTCAAATATGCAATTGATGAAAGTGGTTGCATACCCTTTGTGCCATTTTGTGCTGCACATATTCCTTAGTGGGTCCCTCTCGTGAGAATGCAAGGACAAGCTCAGAAATAATTCCATCTTTGACAAAGTTGTTCAACTCATCTTCATAAATAAAATCCTGCAGAATGCAGCAAGTTGACAAAAAGAACTTACATTTGAGAAATATCAAGGCATACACAGATGCTCGGTAAATTACTAACCATTTGACGGTTCCTGCACCCAAAAAATAATATGGCAGGACCAAGTTCAGCTCCAGATTCCTTAAGAGCTAACCGTTCCTGAAATATAAACAGAAAATTACTAAATTATTCTAGATATAGAAATTAGAATAAGGCCGAGACAAGTGTAAACTTGAAATGTTTTCACACAAACCTGAAGGAAACCCCTAAATGGAGCCAAGCCAGTACCAGGGCCAATCATCATTATTGGTACTTTAGGATCAGAAGGGAGTCTGAAGTTAGATGTCCTAACAAAAATTGGGGCCCAACTGCAATCGCGGCTTTCCTCCAAAGGTATAGCATTCTAATATGAGGCAAAATCAGAGTCAGTCACTACTTAGAATGATTATCAATTAAGAGATGTGGAAATGATTCTTCATTCATCAATAGAGAAAACGCCGTTTAAACATAGATCATCCAATAACCATTAATTAATTATCATTGCAGCCAATCAACTTACAACTTCAACTTGAAAATAAAATACCTTCATCCATGTCGAGCACACACCCTTGTGGATTCGTCCTGTTGGTGTCTTCTCATAAACCAAAGCACAAGTCACATGGATTCTGGATGGTGAAATCCTGGAAGAATAGTTTACAGAGAATAATAGAAAAAGAAGTTGGTTGACAAGTCATAGATACATGAAACTAAGAAAATTTTGTGTCAATAAGTTTTTTCTGCATGGACAATTTGCAAAGAAGACACACCCTAGTAACATAGTTAGAACTGCACAGTTAACAACTTTCATATAAAAAACATTAAAAGGAAGAGGAAGACAATACTCACTTTGGGGAGGATGAGATAGAATAAAATCTGGGCTGCAGACGAGGAGCAATTGCGGCAAAGAAAACACCAATCGGAGGCTTGGCAGATGGGAAGTCCGCCATAACCTCAAGTAGGCTTCTCTGACTTGCAACTACATACTGTGCATATTCCTCCTGAAGATACAGAACATGCAGTCATACAGAGAAGAGAAGAGGGGAGAAACTATGTCCAATTTGAATATCAAAATGAAGTAAATGCATACAAACCTTTCCACTAGGGGATGCAAGATGTCTGAGCCGATCAGCTTCACTTGGGTCAGAAGCATAAGCTGCTAATGCAATTAAAGCAGACTGGAAACAGGTGCATATTAGCTTTAATTCCCAGTAACTTAAAGTCAAGCCATTAGAAAATGCAGCAGAACAGGGAATCTACATACCTTTTTGGGAGCGCTCAAAAGGTCTGCATAACGAGTAAGTGCTGTTCTCAACGTGCAAGGAGGGAAGGGAGGTGGCAAGGAGCCAATTGGAGTGCCATCCTCTTTATCAGTATGTACTGAGAAGTATGTTTGTGGAGGCACATCTAGCAACTTTTCTGCTTCCTCCACAGTTTCAATCAGATTCTCACAGCAAACACCAACATGATCCCCTGTTTCGTACCTGTGGAACAAAAGGTATTTCGCATAATGCTAAGCTTCCTTTTGCATTAAGTTCAGAGTTAGCAAGAAGCTGAATAGATATTCCAAGAGGACCATGAGTATCTAGAGTAACTTACGCAAGTCCAGTGCCAGATATGTCAAATTCCAAATGAATGCAAGAACGATCGGATGCAGGAGTGTGAAGCTCTCTCCTTGCAGCAACGTTTGATCTTCAAGGAACAAATAAATACATGTTACATACGAGGAACACTTTCTAATTATTATATGATTCATCCAGGGGGAAAACAGACGCAAGCTCTCATACCTGCACGGGTGCTGAGCATCATGAACAGTGTTGCCATTAGCGTGGCCATTGGCCAAGCCGTTCTCCAAAATTGATCCATCTGTTTTGTCATGGAACACAACACGATACTCCAAAACTGCAGCAGTGTACGGAGTAGCAACAGTTTTAGTATCCTCATCACGGAGCAACTTATCCAACTCAGGCCATACTAACTCGCGCCTGTATCACCAAATGAATGCAGAGTTATTATCAGTCCCATATGCATATATGTGTGTCTGTGTGCATGTTAAGATGGGGGAACCAGTCATTTCAACAGCAACCATGATCTAATTACCATGCAGAAAAGTCATCTTCAATGCACTGATCGTCATCTCCAAGACCAACCGGGACAAGCCGCTTCCCTCCTGAAATTGGACAAATTGCAGGTAAGAAATGGAGAAAACGTAGGTCACAACCATGGACGAGCCAACATGGAAGATGTATTGATATGTTATCGACCTTTCATCTTAACTTCAGGACATAGGAATACATTCACCTTACAATGACAGGCATAAGTAACTAGGTGGGGTATGAACAACTACATTTCTGCATCAATAACTGATATGCGGCACAAAAGCATCTTACACAGAAGGTTCCAAGACCTTTAAGAAACAAAAACTGTAATGTAGTTGGATAGAGCACATTATTCATAAGTTTTTAATAATGCGTATGTGCCACTGACGGAGCAAGTATAATTTTTGACTTGGAAAGAGTAAAGTAGTTATCAAAATAGAGTGTTATTATCACATATATAATTAACATGATGAAGGTTAATCAAGCATTTAGATAGCTACAGTCCATAAAAACTATTTAAACGAAAGAACATTCTGAAAATCACCATACCTTGCTCAGTAGCAATGTCATCTACCACTTTTGCAATCTGTTATCCAAAAAAACGCAAAATGAAAATAAAAACATGTTAGCACAAATTTGAGAGATCCCACCCGTGAGCATCTGCACATATGAGTATCATACAGATACATACCTTGTTGAAATGCTCATATTGCCTGTTTCCAAGACCAAAAATACCATACTGGAGATTCTTAAGCCAATCCCCCCTCTCTTTTCCCTGCAACACAGCCCTTGGTAAAAATTAATCCCAAATCTCACTTACAGCCAGAAATCGAAGAAAGTTAATTATTGTTGAGATCTTTCACCTCAGTGAACCATTTGTAGAACCTTGCAGCATTATCCGTAGGTTCACCATCTCCATACCTGTAACCAACCAATCCTTACTAACTCAATGACTTACATGGCAACAAAGAGATCATTTACCATAGAACGCGGCTAGATACATCAAAATTTTCACCCGTAAAATGATCTTTATGCAATTCCAAGAAGGTTACAAGTACAAATTAGATGGACATACGAGGCCAAGAAAAAGAATGCTAAAGTTTCCTTCTTCAACTTCTCCTCATATTCGTCATCATCCGCAGCATAGTCATCCTATCTCCATCAAAGAAGTTCAAGATTGGAACCAGAGACTACTTGAACAAGCAAATCCAAAAAATTTCAAAATAAACAGAAGGGAGAGAAAGAAAAGTATAATCATAACTTACCAAGTCAATTACTTTAAATTTGGCCTGCTGATATCTAGCTTTGGCTTCCTCGGCAAATGCCTATACAACAAGAAAAATAAATATTTATTTGACTTATACGAATAAACCAAATATTTGCTGGAAAATGATCTTCATTATTAAAAGTTGCCGGCCAACCGAAGCCAATGCATCAGGCAATGAGATCACAATAATTACCGTCCTGATTACAAGATTCATGCCCTTCAACTTGTGTCAATTCTTTACTAAACCATTCTTGTAATAGTTCGAATTATTAGATTCAACAACAATTATCAAAATTCTCTAATTTTTTAATTTTCTTATTTGCTTTTAATTTTCAGTAAAATCATAAACACTTTTTTCTTTTTCTACCTTTGCAAAGCCTTCAGCAGTACCAGTCTGGGTCCCAAAAAAGACGGAAACCTTTTTCTTTCCATCATCAACTTCTTCCGGCTCAGCCGCAGCCTTCGGCACCACCAACTTCGGCGGCTCCAACTGCCTTTTCGCCGATCCAGCGGCTCGCCGCCATGCTAGCACGACCACACAACCTATGAGCACCGCGACGGATGTAGTGAGCGCCATCACAAGGTCCCTATTCTCCATCAAAATCTTCACCACCTCCGATGAAGAAGTCAGAGCAGACCCATTAGAGTAATCGAGTTTCATAGCCTTCAAGATCGCCGCCATCAAATCCAACGGCGAAAGCTTTTCCGATGTGGGTTCCCAGAGATATCAACGCGCTAGATTTTGAGATAACTACAGAATTATGAATCCTTCAGCTAAAAGAATAAATCAAATATGGAACAATGAGTCAAGAAAAAAAAAAACTGGAGTTAAATCTGAGTCTCTCTCCCTCACTCAATTTTAATGCTCAAGTCGGGTTTGTGAGAGCGCAGGTAGGTTTGGAAAGACTCTGACTTCTAGGGGAGTAGAAAGGTGTAAAATGGGGTTTATATGGAGAGATGAAAGAGAAAGAAAGAGAGGAGAGAGAAAGAGAGAGAGGGCAATAACGCAAAACGCCTACCAAACCAGACTCGTCAACCCCACCTAACACTAATTAACCTTGGTTTAGATATGGGAGAAATGGTTGGGGAGATCTCTTAATTTTTTACTCTATAAAAAAAATTAAATAAAATAAAAATAAAATCACTTATATTGAAATAAATTTGTATATATTCCCCTCTTAAAGTTTTCTATTTTCAAACTTAAATAACATTAAATTTTCGTACAATATCTATCTTGAAAATAAAGCATATGACGACAATAAACTAATGCAAATGTGAAATAGTGAGTTGAAGGAAAATGATAGCTAACGATTCCTCTTGGTGGTATGATGAGGTACATTATTTATTAGAATATGGATCTGTTAAGCACGAGTTAACAGATCAACCAAAATTTTCATAGCTATTATATAAGATTGAGGTGGTGAATAAAATTCGAGCAATTGAAATGTTAGTGAAATTTTGTCGCTATATTTCGATGGGCATTGCGTGTTTCAATAATTATACACTCCCAATTTCGGTCAACAATGTTCCCATCAAATATGATTTGAATAATTGAATCATGTTACAAATCGCCAATGATATTTTTTTCTTAATGCATTCTCTAGAAACAAATCAAAAATTAGAATGCATTAATATTTATGTATTTCAAATAAATGCATAATCTTGCATCTTTCAAATGCACAGCTCTAAAATTTGTAAGGTCAAAATTTTGGATATTTATTAAATTATTGGGATTGGATTTTATAATTGAATCTAGATCTCTTGTGTAAAACACAAAAGTTTATATTTTGATACGTAAAATAAAACTCCCAAGAAAAATAATTTATTGCATCAAAAAGTCACAAGTTTTCATTAATAAACCAAGGACCCCAAGAACCATGACAGATTTGGTTTGGGAGGACAAGATTGCCTTTAATTGCCATGGTCAACAAGGTCCCGGGTTATAACCAGGATGTGTAAATACCCCTACATGTCTTCTGCTCAGAGAAAAAAGAGCCCTTCTCTGTCTTGTGTGATTATGCAATTTCTTGTTTTCCAATATGGTCAATAAATTTTCAAAGATTTTTCTATTGGAAAATTTTATTTTTGTTCCCTCAATGGCATTAAATTAATTTTCACCTAAGAGTTTCAACTCCATCAATTTTCACCCTAACATTTTCAAACTGAATCACCTTAAATCCTTCTGTCAAGTCAACCATTAACACGTTCGAAACGTTGAGGTAAAATTTGATGAGATTGAAACTTTGAGGTAAAAAGTAATTTTGGTGCCCTAATTTGAGGTAAAAAGTGATCGAAGTAAATTATTCTTATCTTAGGTTCGTTGGTCATGTGAACTTCACATGACTTGAGTTGGTAAGTGTAAACGATTAACTTGACAGAAGCACTTAAAGTGATTCAATTTGGAAACATTAAGGTTAAAAATGATGAGGTTGAAACTTTGAGGTGAAAAATGATTAAATACTTTAATTGCGGGACCAAAAATAAAAATTTTCCTTTTTCTATTAATGATATTCAAATTCATTATTTAAAATAAAAAAGTGAGTGAAAACTACGAATTCACTCATTCAATATAGGATGAAGTCTAGGGATACTCACCTTAACATTCGCTAAAATTTTATCTAATTACACAAATACTTCATGTAATTTGAGAAATTATAATAATACTCATTGCATTTAGTTCAACTGACGAAAAAGTTAATGAAATTTCTGTAACATTTCATTTAAACCCCTAAAAATTTAACATGTTGATTGAAATAGTACAACCTGTTAATCTATGTAAAGAGTTTTATTACAATTTCCTAAAAAATGGTGTATTTATACTTACCCTATATAAGATCATTAGAAAAGTAGAAGGGTATAAGAAAATGTGCATAGTCGTTGATTTTCAGATATGACGTTATTAAATATAGAATAAAATTTATTTCCTAATAAAAAGTCAAAATTTCCTATAGTATCATCTCATTAACACTCAATAAGAAATTTTATTTTTATAAAAAGAAGTTTTAACAAGTAATAAGAAAAATAATTTTTAAGTTATTTTATGTTTTTAACCACCGACTCTTTAAAAATGAGACAAAAATGATGATTTTTTGTTGCAATTTTACTAGTTATTACGTGGTACTTTTCTAACCATTTAATTTAATATGAAAATACTATATATATGTGTATGTGTATTAGGCCAAAATACTTCTAGGTGTAAATGTTAAGTGGGAGCCGACAACATGGGTGGTACTTAGTAGCAATTTATTTTGGTACGCATAATTTCAATATGCTGTTATGCGTCAATTTGTTCATCTACCGTGGCTTTTTTTTTTTTTTTTAGTAGTCGATAAACTACAATTAATTATGAGCTATGTGTAGCTCATTTAATTTTGAAGATTTTTTCTAAAGCTTGTTAATTAGGTCGGTATATTTTATTTTATTCTTTTTCTTCAATTAAAAGGGAAGGAAAGATACTATCTGAATTGGTATGTCTTGTGTTATTCAATATTATAATATTATAGATTTGTCAATGGGTAGGGTATTATTTTACAGATCGAATCCTAAAATATTTAAAGGGCTCGTTTGCTTTACATGATAGATTTATACATGATTGATAATGTAAAAAATTTATTTTCCATATTACATATCAACGCAATTCAAAAAATTATTTGTTTGCATGAAATAGAAGTAAAGATATTCTAAATATTAGTCAAATCATTATTATTTTTGGGAGTTTTTGTCATAATTAATATGATGGCATAATTTTTTTATCCCTACATAAATAATTTGAGAAGAATTGATTGATTTTTTATAGTTGATTTTGTCTTTTCCTCATTAGTCCCTACATATATGTAATTCCTTCATTATAGATTCACCTTTATTTGAAGTAAGTTGAATTTATCTCCGTTCTTTAAAGAAAGTGGTACCGCTTCACCTTTTTCATAAGTGAGGTACAGATTCAAATCTCATTGATAGCGTGTGAGTATTTTTACCGTACGGTGATATTTATCTATCGAATTGTAGTTTGCAAAACTTGATTTAAGCTTAGTTCATGTTTGATTTTTAAAATATATTTATATAATAATATTGATGTGCGATAGAATGTAATCGTCTCTGAGGGAAAAAAAGTTAATATAATGAAAAAAATTAAAAAAAGGTAAGTGAGTTTTGAAGTTGAGTAAAAATGGCTCCTACAATTTTGGGCCAGCTAGACTCCATTTCCATTTTGGTCCATGGGTCGTAGCCTGTAGGCCCATCCAACATACTTGGACGAAATAATAAAAGCAAGTATATTTTTGTTAATGACTAAGGTCAAACCCATACTTACTCAAATTATTTTTTTTAATTAAAGGTTGTCACTGGGTCGGACTTTGATTCAAAATTGATATAAATTTTTCCTTAATCAATTAAATATTTCTCATATTTTGTTAAATTATAAATATTTATAATTTAAAATAAGCTGGTGATATATGAATGTAAGCAATTTAATATAGATTTCAAATTCTAATAGTATACTTTTTATTGAATTAACGATTGTATATAAATTTAATCGAACTTTTTTGTCCATGGGAGTCCAACTAATACTTTTCCAATGATTGTGCCATTGTTTTTTATTTACTATTGTAAATTTGTAAGTTGATATTCATCGTTTATATAGTGGGTTTTGCGGCCCTTTAAAGATTGCATGTTCTCATGTTCATTTGTGAAGATCAATGAAATACAATGGATTCGACAGACAATCAATGAAACTATTGCTCAATCTAATAGGATGATGAGTTTTAATCTAAAATTAAAGATAATGTCAGAGTTATTTAAAGGCTTAAACAAGATGCATCTCTATTGATTTGAGTGAGTTGAATTTTGAAGTCAAGTATGAAAGGCTTATTTTCGACCTGATGTACTTTCGTCAAAGTCTGTTATTCATAAGATAGTGCTAACATAATTCATTATGTCCAATCTTACATGATAAGATAATGAATGTGTGTACCATAAATAACGTGATAATGTATTATATATGGCTCATAAATGAATCGTATCCGACCCAATATAAAATATTTTGGATTTTGAAGTATGAAAAAAGAAATTTTGATAAGAAGGATAAAATCATCATTTTTGTTGTATTTTGTCATAAATAGGATAAAGTGGAACAACTAACCAATAACTGTGGAGCAATTATTGAATTCATGTCACCCTTCTTTTTTCTTTTTTCTTTTTTTTAAAGCACATCTAACCTATCGAAATGAACTAAATTTTAGACTAAAAATATACAAGAACGATTGCGAAACTTTGTTTGGGTGTCTCCATAAATTTCTTATCCCATATTTGGGTCTTGGATTTTATGATATAAAAACGTAAAGAAAAATCTTCTTTCATGCTTTGAATTATCTGATCTTTTGCTCAAATAATTAACTTTTAACATCTTTTTAGCGCTTCTAATTATGTAATCCTATGCTCAAACACTTATATCTATTACCAAAAAAACTGAACAAGTATCATGGTTAAAAATTGACATTAATAGGAAATAGTGGGGCTGGAAAATCATTTGCCACGATTTCACCATGATAATGATTTGTTGTTTCCATGAAAGTAGCAGAAAATCTACCATGACACATAGCCGTAATGGATCTTTTCACCTTAATGTAATCGAGGCAAATGATATTTTCACGACAACGTTATGAATTTATAGCTATCACATCTATCATGGTTGTTAATTTTGGATTATTGGCTATTGCTTTCACAATGACTATTAATATTTTAGTTGTAAAATATCAATAATTTTGTAGTAATTTTTTCATTTTTTTTTATCATTTTCTCGATGCGAATATAAGATTAGCGAAATGTCAAGACGGCAAAAGCCGAGTCAAATGTTTCGACTTTCGACAGTAAAGTCCTGACATTAATTTTGGTAACAAGAAATAAGAATAATTTCGCTTCAAGAGTCAAAACTGGGGTGGGTTGTCAAAATTGGCAAACTAAGTCATGGCATCATAGGTCAGCCCATTAGCATATGTGCGACTGATGATTGAGGCTCTGTCTCTGAATTTAATTTTTCTTTCTTTTGCCCTTTTTCTCTTGTTCCGTGATAAATTGACTCAATTCAAAGTCGTCTGACTTCCACGAGAAAGACACGAAAACGATGTCAAGAGAAATAAATAAATAAATCAATAAATTAAAATCTTTCATGGTGAGTCTTATTTGAGAAATATATATATATATATATATTTAAGGAAAGCTAAGTCTTATTTGATGAACTACAATAGTTGGTTATTAATGTTCTAAAATTGCTTAATTAAGGAAAACTTGTTCTTCTTGATCAATTACTCTTTATTCAATCCCACAATATGATGATTATTACTTTACTATATAGTTATATATGTATATATAGTACTCAAACTGGTTTGAGTACCCTCGCAACCTCAAACTCACCCCAATTTAGGGTTAGAATGCAGTACAAATCGTTTTCGGCTAAGAGATACAATCCCTGCTAAAATTATAGACACGCGTAACTGAGCTAGATGAAGCTATATAGTTATATGTATATGTTCTTTGAGGTCCAGGAGGTCGAGCAATGCAACAATCTCCACAAGTGTGATTGTGAGAATCTCTCTGCTAAAATGTCAATTTAAGTCTTAGTTATTGCTTAGAATAAATCTGTATATCATCGTAATTTTATATAGGGATTACTACCTCCTGTTGGGGTTCGACATAATTACTAAAATATTCTTGAGACTTGAATAATTATCATTATATCTTTATGGATTTATATAATTACCATTTCATCCCTTAAAAATCTGAAATCTGACAAGTGTCTTTGGATAAGTGGCATTTGTAATTATGCGTTAGCTTAGGGGTGTAATTGTAATATATGCATGCATTAAGGAGATGTAATTGTAATTGTGCATTAGCTAAAGTGCACAATAGAAAGTGTAATGATAATTATTCAAGTCCAAGGAAGTGTTCTAGCAATTACAAATTTAAATAAAAATTTAAGAGATTCAATACAAGAAAATACTTTTTTTTTCACTAATAGAAAATTCAACATAAATTTAAGAAATCCATCACAAATTGTTTCATCACAAATTTGTTAGTATATATTTTATCATTGATTATTTTTATGATAGATTGGAGTTCATCACAAAGTAATTTTTGTGTTCGAATTTTTTTATCACAAACTAAGAATTTATTATAAAATTTAATTACAAATTTGTCACAAATACCCTTATTTATATATTTTTTCATTTTTTCAATCCATTAAGGATTTGTAATAAATATGTCATAAATATAACCTATTTTAATGAAATCTCATCCCTTATAAATTTCTGTTAGTGAATGAGTGTTTTCTTGTAGTGTCTCTCCAAAAGAACCTGAGAAAAATTTTAGCCAACCACGGTCCAATTCAGTCTCTACTCCTACTTGCAACCATAGTACAAAGCAAATTCAATGCAGAACATAACAAAGGAAACAATAAAA
>JACFYI010003637.1:438584-486262 GCA_014898755.1 Handroanthus guayacan | reverse complement strand
CTAATCAGCCAAATATTTTAATTGATTAAAAATTTTAAAATTCATATTAGTTTTTACAACTTTTAAGTTCATACTCGCTACCATGGTACACTCGATGTGTGTGTTTAAATTTCTATGAAATAAAATTAAAAATATTTATTTATGTTAAATAGTATCAATATTCTTTAATTTTTTTAAAATATTTTTACTTAAATTTATTATATAAAGTAACACAATTGCAAAATAGATTTGGAGAGTTAGGAAAATATTGTAATTAGAGAAAATAAATAAAATAGAAAAATAAAAAATAAAAGAAAAAAACTATTTTACATTATTTTTGAAAATTCTCTTGTAATTATCTTTTAAAAGAAGGCTAGTTTTGTCAATTCAATTGGAAACATACTAAAATAACTGTCTACAGTATGGATTAATAAATAGAATCAAAATGGGCGACACCCATTCATAAATCATTAGTTCTATATTCCAAGTCAAATGGGCCATAAGAAACTATTTTCTGAAAATTAGCCCAAGCCAACCGAAGCCAGCCCACACTCCACTGAACTTTGTTTGGACGAATTTCAAAATTCCAGTTTCTACACTTCCCATGTCAAAAAAGTTCAGGATTTCTTTTCTTATAGGTTGAAAATTTAGAAAGTTAAATTGCCACCAAAACAAAAGGAAAAATGTCGAAATTATTCCCAAACAAACAGGGCTTTACTGACGGCAGCTTCATCCCTTCTTGCGTTCTCGTAGATTTTCAATTTCAAATTTCCCCACTATTTAGATCTACTCTTCTTCTACTTCTTCGTCCTCACTGAGTCACTTCCACGCACACGGGAGCTATTAGCGATGCCTCCTACTGAAATCGACTCTGATCTTAGAGTAAAATCTCTGTTTTTTTTCTCTCTCTAGTTTCATAATTTATACAACATTTTCACTTTAAAAATGCCGGTTTCTGTGTGTGTATTTTTGTTTACAGAGATCATCATCTAATTCGGCTACTTTAGGCATGAGGTAAGACAATTGAAGCATTAATCAATTCTGGGTTTTTCGATTTTCCATTTTACTGTACAATGTGTTGAAGAAAGATGAAAATGTAATTTGGGTTTGTATCTTTCGATTCTCAGCGAGTCTGCATTTGCGAATATCAGCAACTTGGAGCATTGCGCCAAGTATTTAAACCAAACCCTCGTCACGTTCGGCTTCCCTGCTTCGCTCGATCTCTTTTCTAATGATCCAGTGCGTTTCCCTCCCTTCTTTTAATTTATGTGATAAGCTTTTCCTAGAGGTTATTTTTGTCCATCAATCTGTGTGAGTCGGTGTTTAATCTGACCGGAAAAAAATAAAATAAATGGAATAGGTTTCAGTGGCAAGGACTTGCAATTGTATTTATGCATTGTTGCAGCAGAGGCAGAGGGATATTGAATTCAGGGAGTCCGCGAATGAGCAGAGGCAGCGGTATCATCTATTTACTTATTTACTCTGTTTGTTTCATGTTACATTTTTGCTTCACTATTTGTGTTGTTATGAGTTTAGCGATGAAGAAATAGAAAGAACTAGAGAACAAATAAAAAGTGGGCAGATAATTGAAGGCAGTGACCTGTTTTGATTTTCTGTTGTGCCAATTGTTCTTTCATCTTTGTATTCCTCTCTATGTATGCTTCCCAAGTGTTTATCCATTCGCACCTTCCCTTAAATGTAGATTGGGTTTCATTCATACATAAGAAAAGTGCACAATTCATTTTTAAGTACTTGGTGGCGTTTCCGCACTGTGTTAATGAAGTCGACTGAAGCTTTCTTACTTTTTCTAAAGCCTCTTGTCAGACATTTCAAGATTGGAAGCCAAGGTTGAGAGGCTTGAAGCACAGTTATCTGGCAAAGATAGAGATATAGCTACAATGACTAGAACGGTCAGAAAATAGTTTCATCAATCAATTCAGGCAGTTATTGATGTCAGAATGGTCATTGGAGAGGTTCTTAATAGTAGTACTTTCACTCATTTGCATGAAATCTATGATAGGAAGCTAAAGCTACAGCAGCTTTCAAGGCCCAGATTGATAAGTTGCAGCAAGAGCGAGATGAATTTCAAAAAATGGTTTTGGGTAATCAGGTTTACACCATACCTTTTCTTTAGTGCATAAGGCGCCCATCTTGTTGTAGTTAGAATTAACAATTTTGCACTGATAAACAGCAAGTGAGAACTCAGCAGATACATGAGATGAAGAAAAAAGAAAAGGAGTATATAAAGCTGCAGGTATGATTTTTTTGTTTGCCATATTAGCCTGAAAAATATAGTCAGTTTGAAGAGTTTATACATATCAAAAAGGAATTATGAACAACCACACATGGGTAATTAAACATGGCATCTAATGCAGGAGCGTCTTAATCAAGTACTAATGGAGAAAAAGAAGGAATCTAGATCAGGCATGGAAATTATGAATTTACTGCAGGTGAAAATCTCACTTTAAGTTCTGTTACATCATATAATTTCTTTACTAATGGGTCTATATTGTGAAAATAGAAAGAAGGCCGGCAGCGTGGGACATGGAATGCAAAAAAGGCTGATACTGACTTCTACAAAAAAATTGTTTGTCCTGTGCTCGACTTTTTTAAGTTTCTCTAGTGACTCTTCATTTGTCTGTGACGACTACCTTGCTTGTAGGTGGATGCTTATGAAGCAAAAAATCAAGAACTTGCGTCTGAGAATGCTGATTTGAGGGCATTACTGCGTTCCATGCAGGTTTACATTGAATTACATCAATTTTGAATGATTTACTTTTGGTCTCTTTTCTGATCCGTTTTTCTTTCAAGTTCTGAAACTGTTTTTTCTATATATAGATTTCACTTATGTTATTGCCCTCATCAGCCAAAATTCAAGAAAATATATAAATTGAACACAAAATTTAGAAGATTATGCTAATTATTTGCTAGTTAATACCATTTCCTAGTTGGTGAAATGTATAGGGAAGTCTTCTTTCTTTCTATCTATTTTTTCTGTTGTAAATGTGCCGGTACCACTACATGGTGGGATGGTGTTTGCAGTTTGAAGCAAATACTAGTCATTGTGTACCTCATGCTCCTTGATGGCTTTGTTCCAGATTGGCTGACTCAAGGTTTCTGGAATGTCAGAATAGTGAACTTGTGACACAAAAAAGGAACATTCATCAAAATGCATGGACATTTCTATCCATTCTTTTGATTAACTGCCTAGTTACATTGGCAAGAAGCTATTACCTCTGTAAAAATGTATTTCTTTATTAATCTTGGCTCCAGGTTGATATGCGCGAGTTCTTAAATGCTCCAACTGGAAAGCAGTCATGTCCCGTCAATGAGAGGCCAGAGTCTGACCCATCACAGTCTCCCTTGGGTGGGAGGACGGTATGTTAGAAAGTTGACATTAAATCATTTCTTTGGATGTTAAATGACCTTTGTAGTATAATAAGTGTTAGTTCCATCGCAGGATATGTTTGATCTGCCTCTCCACATGGCTAGAGATCAAATTGAAGAAAGTCTCCGCACGAAGATGGCTTCTATAAAGGTAAATTGAGCAGTAATTGCTGATATGCCATAGAACGGTTGTACATAATATTTATAGCCACTAAATATCAATGTGTATATTCTGCTATCTCAATTTGAAGGAGCGTATGGTTCAGCTTCAAGATGCACAAAAAGGTGCAGAGGTCACTTCTGAAGTGACAGAGAGAGAACTAGAGCTGGAGGCTCAGCTTGTAGAGGCAAGGACCATAATCCAAGAACAGGTATTTTACTGTTATCTGCAACTCTGTTCATCGCTCTGGCAATGTTGCTTAAAGGATGTTGTCACGCCTTCATATCTATCTAGTAAATTGTCAAAATGATGCCATACACGAAGTTCGAGAGTTTGTCAGTGGAGACTTCTTACAGTTTCCATTCTTTTGGCTGCAACCTGCGATCAAAATTTTAGACCTCTTCCCCTGTATATGGATTTATTTACCCGGTAATTTTTTGACATTTGAAGTAACAATGAATATCTTATAATGCAGGCATCTATAATGTCGAAGCATCTTGCAAAATCTGAGAAGCCAAGGTATTGTCTTCTGAACAAATCTTTTCCTCTAAACAAACATATTACCCCTCATAAGAACTCACAAATGTGCATGTACAAACATGAAAAAAGTATATATATATATATATATATTCATGTCAATGACGAGAGAGATATTAAAAAACTGAAGAATGGAAATTTTCCAGGAGATTGAGTGGCCATCTTAGTTCTGACAGGGACCCAATGTTGTCATCACCATCAGAGGTATTCTCAAATTGTTCTGCATCTTTTGCTGTGTAATATTCAAATGGTGAAGTTTTTTATTTTGTGTTTCAATTATGATTATTCTATGGCTGCTTCTTTGTTTACGATTTGGAGCTGTAGACTGTGCACGATCATGTTGTATTCACGGCATAGAGAGTACTTATACTGTTGCTCACAGATTCCTTTTGCTGTTTAGGGGCTGTAAATGGCCAAATCCATCGTATACTGATACCATATCACCCAGAAGATCGTAAACCATCTCTCCCATCTTTGTTTGGTCAGTACTAGCTGCCCTTTCGTGACACTGTTTTGTATATATAACTGCTATATCTCTATGAGATGGCTTAACTTTAAGATATTGATTCATCAGGAGAAATGTTCCTCTAAGTTCGCCCTTTTTTGTACGATATTTTATATTCATATGATGTTATGATTCCTGGGAAATACAGAATTCCATAAGTTGTTATACGCATTATCGTCCCTTTCTAACCTGCGCTTCCAAAATCTTAAAACATAAGATCGTTCTTTGCAAAACCCAGAATCCTAAAAATGCTGTATATTGGATTGGTGGTGGATTTGTCATGAACTTTTTAACCTGGGAAGCCCAGAAATGGTGTGTATTTGTCTAATTACTTCGAGTTGTATTACATGACCTATTGTATGAAAAAGATACTCAAGTGACCAGATGAGAATGGGTTTTTCTTTCACCTTTATTTATTTTTTTATTTCAGCTTTAGAATTCATTCAAATTCTAATTATTTCTTTGATGAATAATGAGGATATTTTAAAAAAAATACATTTATCCTTCCTTACTCCATTATATCTTGCAAGAACTTTTAAGACAAAGACACATAATTATTCAAATTTGACTTTTTATTTTTGTGGATTAGTATTAGTGGCTTTGGATTGCTGTCGTGGAAAGAAGAAATTAGTTCGAAATGCAATTTATGGACATTACACTATTTTGGCCTAAACAAGCAAGAGTTTGTAGGGGGACAAATTTATCATGTTATATCTAAAAGTTAATTAATAATGTAAAGCATGATATAATAGTTTAATAATCACATCATATTAAGTTATATTTACTTTATATTTTGTCTACATATCTTGAAATATAAACCATATATATACATGGTAAATATATTTTAGTTGCATTCATTGAACTTGAATTAGAATTTCTGTCTCTTTTAGGTGTCTTGATCATGGTCTAAGATAACTCTAATCATTTTGTAATTATCTCGTAATTCAAAGTCTTTTAGACGCATTCGTTGAAAATCCCAAATTATTTTGTATCCAAGTGTCCTTGTTTGATTATATATTTGACTAATATTTGTAGAAATTTCTTCTAAAATTTCATTATTTTCATTGAAAATTTGTAAGTTAGCTTGTTCATGTGACACAAGTATGCTTCTTGTTGGTCACGAACTGTGAGAGAATTGATTTTGTTGGACAAGGGATTGGTACCTACAATTTGAGTTTTAGAATGAACAATTACCTCAACATTCCTTGATATTTGATTTAATTAGAAAAATATTTTTATTTTTTGAAAAATTATAATAAAACTTCATTGTTAATTTATTTGGCGACAAACCAACGGAATATGTGTAAGTATAACATTACAATTGGATTTCCTAAGAATATAATATATGGATTTTAATATTAAAAGTAGAGCTCCTATTAATAAATAATGAATTAGCAAGCAGCGGTGCTATTGTAATTTTTCAAACCATACTATTTAGGTCAAATTTCAAGATTTGTTAAGATAATTATCCCTTTTCAAAAAATGTCCTATTAATAGATTTAGTTTCATTCTTCTTATTATGTTTTTCTTTCTTTCTTTTCTTTTCTTTTTCTTTTTTTTTTTTGAAAAACAATTACATTCAACTAATATATTATCAATACATCAATATAAATACTAAAATATATTCACATATCAAATATATTAACAAGCATAAGAAAACTCTTCCAAGCTACTGTATATAATCAAAGTTATTATTCAGTAGAAGAAAACTTACATACCATTGATAAGAAATCCAACTCATAAAGAAGAGGTTATAAGACCTCCATTTTACCATTAGGACAAGAACTCATAGGTAAGATTTAATTTCATTCAAGTAATAGAATTTCACCAACTCAGAAATTTTCTCAAGAATTCAAAAGTTATTTGGAATAAAAGAAAGATCGATTCTATAAATTAAATTATTTCTTCAAACAAAAAGAATATAAATAAAATGAGACTGACTCTCAAAATACCTTGTTAAATATTTATAATGATCCAATTTTACATAAAATATATATATTCACCAACCATAAAATTAATATTTTTCCTTATTTACTCATAACACTATGATTTTCATTCAAAATTTCTATGTTAACATGTTCACGTGACACGAATATGCACATTACCAACCCCCATACATATCACTACTTTATCTTCTACTTATATATTATCTCATTTCCTCATGGGCAAACGTAGTTTTCTATCTTTCAATCAACTCATGAATAATAGTACTATTTACTACCAATAAAAAATATCAACATCAAAAGTTTAAAATAGGTCACTATTCTAATCATAAACTAATTAATGTGTTCCACTCATTTAGGGCGGCTAAATATGTCTCGCTAGTTACCTAAGCTATAAAAATAATATATATTTTTTTTATCTACCTTTATCTTTTCATTTTTTTAATGAGGAATTAAAATTATTGCACATAATACATCAAAATATTCACGTATTAGATTAGTAGACCTTCGAAAGACATATATATGTATATACAATAATCTCCAAATTCGAGCATAATCTCCAAAGAATACTTGTACACATGATATTTAGTTAAGATAACACGTGGACAGAATATGAATATGTACAAGTTAGAAATTTTTATGTATCGCGTGTGAAAATATCATAGGATACGAATCACGTCACATCAACATAATACAAATTCTGCTCTTATGTAAATTAGTTCTTATCAGTCGATATTTTTTACATTACATGGATACAAATATGATGATAAACATCAATCGATATGAATTGATATTTTTCACAAAATCAAACGATACGAATCGCATCACATCAGCATAAATTATATAAGTTCTATACTTAATACAATTCAACTCTTAGGTATTGACATTTTAACATCACATTAATATAATACAAAGAAATAATGATAATTAACTCGACAATAATTGAGAAAAGTTAAGTTATATTAAGATTGAAGTTTATTAATTCAATAACGTGGAGGGGTCCAATCGGTGAAGAAAGGTCAATTACATGCCAGTGTTGTATAATGATGATGTGTACAACTAAGGCCAATGATTTCTTAACCTTTTACTAAAATATACCAACCCTATGCTATCAACAGCCCCACTAACCCCATCCCATCTAGTGGGTCCAAGGCCCCAAATAAGGCAAGAAAAACAAATAAAAGATGTTACAAATCGAGCCTAAGTTTAGGTGGTTATCTTGTTAAATAGAATTAACTGGTGATTGATTTATTTTTCATATTGGGTGGTAAAAGTTGCAATTTTGGGAATGGTGTGAGGTTTAAGTAAAACCATATTTTCTTGGCCAATTTTTGGTCATTATCTTGATATAGTTGTTTTTTATTGTTAAAAGTTGATACGTAATCGATTCATTTGAAAAAAAATGAAAAAAAGCAAAGTAAAAAATACTCTATTAGAACTTTAAATAAATGAAACAAAGCAACATGGGAAAAATTGATCTTTATGATTGTTTAGAGAAATTATGACCCCTCTCTAAAGCCATTACTTTTTGCTATTTAATTCAAGATTTCCCCACAAGTAATGAAAACAATTAAAGAACAAAGCATGTGATGGAACGGCGGCATGCTTAACACATGCAAGTCGAATGGAAAGTAATGTTTTCTTAACGGACAAGCGAGTAATGCGTAAAAACCTACTCTTAGAAAGGGAACAACAGCTGGAAATGATTTTTAATATCTTGTAGGCGGAAGAGAAAAAGGAGGAACCCACTAGAAAATCGACCTGCATCTGATTAGCTAGTTGGTGAAGCAATAATTTCACCAAGGTGATAATCAATAGCTAGTTTGGGAGGATGATTAGCTATATTAGGACTCAGACAAGACCTAGACTCTTATGGGAGCCAGTTCATGATAGTGATTTTTGATCTGGCGAGCTAGATTTGACCTCAGAGGTCCACGTTGAATAATTGAAAATGTGTGGGGGTCAACTTGCAAGATGAAATGCATATTAGGCTAGCGGGGTATGCTCTCGCGATAACCTTCTGGTGCTTAAGTTAGAAATCGACTAGAGAGGGTCAAATAAATATAAGCTAAAAGGGCACTGGTAGTTAAGAGTATTTAATGTGAGTTGAATATGTTATCTGAAACTTATAAATAAACCTTGTATTTATATTAGTTGAGGTTGGAGAACTGGGATGCTGGAATCCTTATTTTGCTCCCAACTTGGATTGGATCCTGTGTCTATGGTCTAGATGATGCCACAGGATCTGAAATGTCATTAGTTTGATTTGACAGAGTATAGGCTAAGATTGTAGCACGTCGCTAGTAGGCCTTTGGAGGCTAGATTTCATAGGGTCAGTCAATTCTTATCATGAGCTTCGCAAAATGAGCCTGTTAGAACAATTTTGCATATCCCTGATTTAACCATTAATGCTTGATAGTGATATCTATTGATCTTCTAACCAGGGCAGTCGAGGTCGAATCACTTGGAGGAGCACTTTAGAGTCCAAGGTGAGCTTCATGGCTAGTTGTGAGGTTGATATCACAGTTTCGAATCCAAACTCGTCTGGTCGGACCATTGACCACTTAGATTGTTTTACTTAGTCAAATAGAGAAGAGGGAGGATGACTTGTCTATCTTGAACTGAGCTAAATCTCCTCAGCCTCCTCTAGAGGTTGACAAAAGTTTCACGAAACAATGTCACTTGGAGGTAGAAGACCTAAAATAAAAGCACAAATTGTGATGCCGAAAAAATTGAAAAAAACACTTGTAGTTTGCAAATATATTTTGATCCACTCTTTTACCGTCATGAGGGGTCAAGAGGAACATTTTAGAAACATTACATAAAAATATAATAAAATGATATGGTGTTTTACACGTAATATAGATAATAGAGGAGGGAGAAGAAAACAACAAGAAAGGCAGAAGGAAAAGCTTTTGTCTCATTTTTCGTACCATTTCTTCTGTTTTTCTCCCCGTCTTCACTTCACTTTTCTGTACTATTATCTAACATTTTCTTTTAAAAGTTTTTAATTCTTAAAAAAAAATAAAACCATTTTTTTATTATTATAATTTCTTTGTCTGCAAATGTCTTTGTTACCTCTCCTTCAGGCCGCCGTACTTCGTGGGTCTACCTCACCACTTGCGCCGCCGCACCGCTCTTAATGCCACAGTGACCTTTACAGTCAGATCTTGCAAAACAAACACATGATGGTTGGACCGGTCACCGGTTCAATCCAAAACAAAAATTGTTATTAAAATTATACAAATGATTGACATTATTTGATCATTTTATTGAATTTCTTTCGATTATGAAGTCAATAAATGATGAACAAAGATAACTAAACTAAACTACGTAAATCTTACAAAAAAATAATGAATTGTGTAATTATAATAGCACGCTATTCGGTAATTAACACATTATTAATGTGTCTTTGTCTGAGACGTCCATTTCATTTTAATTAGCTATATGAGCTCAAAATGAATCGAGCCCACGTAATCAATTCGTACACGATATTATTAGTAATTTTACTTGAATATAAAAAATAAAGTGATTATTTCATAAGTATATCGTATAAAAACTACATAAATAATCACCAAGAATAAAGAGACTTTATCCAAAAGAAAAAGGACTTTGTTCATCAAATGAAATTTATTACTACTCATATTGGCCATTAAGTAAAAAGGTTTAGTTAAAAACAATAATTATTTGATAAGCTACTTATATTCTCAATAAGGTTTATTAGTTCTCTTCGCAGAATGCGAATATTATTATACTTTAAAAAGATGCAACCTACAAAAATGAATTATTTCGTCTCTTAATAAAAAATCATCTAATACTTAAATTAATTAATAATTTTACGAAAAAGACATAATTTTTTACACTTTTGAGGTAATTGCGTATCTTGTTATAGGCTTACCAATTTATATAACTTTTTTGGAGTTTTGTTTGAGATAAATTTCCATTTTTGATCATGTCCAAGAAAACAGAGGAATTAGTGAAATAGTGGTTATTTGTCTTACCAAAAAAAAAGAAATAGTGGTTAAGTGACCCACATTGTATGGACTATAATTGATTAATTCTTATCCCTTTTGACTTAAGGCATATCATGGGCCGGTTACAATAGTTCTCTTCAATTGGGTTTACTGTTTATTGGGCCTTTTTTTTTATTTTTAACCATGTGATATTAATATAATTTAAAATTATTAATATAATTATTATTATGAAGAATGTTATGATGGCATAAATTCATTATTGTCATGATGATTATTGTCATTACAAATTATTAATTAGATCACCATTATATTTTAAAATATAAAAAAACAATTCAAAAATAAAAACATAAAGCTAGTATATTTTAGGTTTGAACTTAAAAAAATCACGTTCGGTTCCTATTGCATTTGAGTTTATTTACTGTACTCGCATTTAACAGAACTCGTATTGAAATCAAGTTAAAGAAAAAAATAAATTTATATTTCAAACTCCTTTTTGTCAAAAAGAAATTAAATTGAGGGAAAAACATAGCCTTAATAACTCCATGAACCAAACCAAAAAATTAAGCAAAATAAAAATTATATCAGCAAATATTGTCATGACCTCAAATAGAAAAAGGAAAAGCAAAAGATGGACTAATATCCCAAATAGACATAAAGAAATTGACCAACACCATAGATATCATATATGTGTATGTAATATTTATTATTGTAAATATACATATATATAATAATAAAAATATAAACATAATTTATAAGAAATTATAATAATTGTGCATGGTTCAATGCAAAGAAATGTGATTGGCAATTGAGGAACTGTGGAAAAGGTAAAAGGGCATATACATATTCAGCCGCTTTTTCTCCTCTGTACTTTAGCCCTCACATATCTATTCAGTTTTTTTTCTCTCTTACTTTTCTGATCTCTCTCAACTGCTCTCATTTCTCTCACACACACATACACACACTCCTCTGATTCTCTCTCTCTACACACACAAAACAAGACATATTTGTATGTAACAAATGGTGCTTCGGGTGCTGAAAAGCCCACGTTAAGGACCCATCTCTTCATGGATTCTTACTCCTCTTCTTGGTAATTGTACTCTCTTTCTTTTTTTCTATCTTTTTTCTGTTATATATGTGTGTGTATATATATAGGTATGTATGTGTATGAAACGCACAAGCACAAACAAACATGAGTTTCTTTCTTTATGTTTGTATGTGGGGCGGATGAATTTTTTTGTCTTTCGGGTTTCAGAGAAAAAAAAAAAATTGGCTTTTTGGTGGTAATGTGGGCGTAGACTTGTATTATTGCAAACGAAACAGCAGTCATGGATGCTTCTGCTTTGGAGGGTAAAGATTCTTTCCTTGTTTTATTTCTCTATTTCTCGATTTATCTCCTTTTTTTATATATATTTCTCGCAAAAGTTGTTTTCTTGGCTTTCTTCATCGATGTATTTTCGATACTTTTTATGTTTTTCAAGATTTTGTTGATAATGGGTCGTTGAATTAATGGTGGATCTGTTGTTAGTCTGATGGACGCGTGATTTCGTGTTTGTTGAATTTATTTTAATTTTTTTTTGATGAAATCGAAAAACACACAAACACGCATGCTCACACCCTCCATTATTGCTTTATTTATTTTTTCTTTTTTATTATAATTTACCTCTTTATTGTCAGATAATGTATCCGTATTTATGAATTACCTACTCTGTATGGCCTTTATTGCTACCAATATAATTTCAAAGATTCTTATTAAAAAAAAAAAAATGAAAATGATCGGTTATGAAGATGCCAATGAATTCCCAGCTGTCTTTTTCTTGTTTTTATTATTATCTTCTCTCTCTCTTCAAATGTGCAAGATGGTTAGTTAAGATTGTTAATGCTAGTAGACATATATTTTTTTCGTTTGCTTAAAATATTGTATTCATTATTTAGTCACTCATTCAGAAGTTGATGAAAATTTGTCACTTTCTGAATAATAAGACTTTGAATAACCTTTTCTAAGGCATTTGATCTTTTAGCATCTTCTTGATCTTCATACGTGTTAATGTAACTATATCATATATTTTATTGGTAAATCTTGATAAGCAAGATTACGAAGCCAATAAAGCGTGTACGTATATGACTCTTGAGATATGAGGAATCAACTTTTGCAACTTGTTCGCAATATTATTTTTATGTTGCTTTGTATTTGATCACTGTGTGGTCCTTCATTCTTCTTTATTTGATTTTATTCTCTGAATCACCTAAGAGAATGATGCTGCATGCACTCTAAGGGAAGAAAACCTCTTAGGCTTGCATCATTCCCTTAGATGATTCATCTAATTTTTGGGACCTACATTGCTTGAAATTCATGAAAGGACATGGTATTGTTACCCCCTTTTTCGTGTCATTTTGGTGTTGGTAATATTATTTATTTATACTCATACTTTACGTTCCGACAGTAATATTTGAGTAATTATGCATAATCGATTTTGGGTCCAGCATTAGTATATGATCCATCAAGGTGCAGTAAGATGAGCATGGAGCAAAAGAGAGACCTCGTCTATGAAGTGTCCAAGTGGCCAGAAAGTGCCATGGAAATGCTACAAGCATGGAGCCGCCAGGAGATATTGCAGATCCTCTGTGCAGAGCTTGGAAAAGAAAGGAAGTATACGGGATTAACTAAGTCAAAAATGATAGAACAACTTTTGAAAATTGTATATGAAAAGAAATTTCAGGAGCTCGGGACTGCTAACGTTTCTGAAGTTCAGATGTCACTAGAAAATGGTGAAAGGATTCCCAAAAGGCAAAAGAAATCTGACCACCCAAATCGACTTCTTGTTGCTGCAAATGGTGCTGCAACTATTAATCTCGATATTGATTCAGGTAATACTGTGTATTGCAAGAATTCAGCTTGCAAGGCTAAACTTAATCATGAGGATGCATTCTGCAAACGGTGTTCGTGCTGCATTTGTCGCCAGTATGACGACAATAAGGATCCTAGCCTGTGGTTAATTTGCAACTCGGAACCTCCGTTCCCTGGTGTCTCATGTGGTGTGTCATGCCACCTTGAATGTGCCTTACGGCATGAAAATTCTGGCATTTCACAGGATAGGCAGGATAAGGGACTTGACGGGAGCTTCTGTTGTGTATCGTGTGGTAAGGTGAATGATTTGCTCAGGTAAATGCCCATTCTTGTTTGCTCGTTATGCTCGTTTTCTGGTGTTGAGTGATTTATGCAACAATATGACTTTATCTTCGTAGAAAAGTAGCAGTTGACACGAAATCTTGTTTCTGTAAGACATCTCCATCACTCCTAAAGAATTGTCGTTACGTCCAATTTTCACATTCTGTTGAACTTGTAGCTTGCTGTCGTTCTTTCTGTTGAGAAAATACTATTGCCTTGAAACTAATTTATCTTCCTAATCTTTTTCTTTGAATGATGAAGTAACAATGTAGAGAAATAGTGCAGTTCTTGGAGAAAGCAACTAGTTGTGGCGAGGGATACCAGGCGCGTCGACATATTGTGCTATAGGCTCTCCTTAGGCCAAAAGATTCTTGCTGGTACTAAACATTACCAGCATCTATATGGAATAATCGATGAAGCAGTGAAAAAGCTCGAAGAAGATGTGGGCCCCCTAACCGGTTTACCTGTGAAAAAAGCTCGAGGGATCGTGAACAGGCTCTCATCAGGCCCGGAAATTCAAAAGCTTTGCGCTTCTGCTATAGAGTCTCTCGATTTGATGCTTTCTAATAGAGTTTCCGATACGCCTTCTGGTGCTCTTTCTCTCCTTCTTTTTCGATTCTTTGCTGTTCTTATCTTTGTTTTTGCTGCTCAATTTTTTGGTTAAGACTTGTTCTTGTTATTTATATCATCTAGGTTGCGACGCACTTGCTTCAAAACTTGTTAGATTCGAAGATGTTAGTGCTTCATCACTGACAGTGATTTTGAATTCTGATGATTCGAATATCGGTTATTCCTTGTGGCACCGGAAAGCTGATGACATAGACTATCCATCAGAACCCACTTGTCGATTGTTTAAACCTAACACAAAGTTCTTGCTTTCTGGTCTGACTCCCGCTACACAGTATTTTCTGAAGGTTGTTACACTCGACACAGATAGAGAGATGGGATTCTGTGAATTTCAGTTCAAGACGGGTAATTATCAAGACGAGGTCCAACACACGACATCTAAGAGCTCAGAAGTCGAAAGAAGTCAAAGCCAAGTGACAAACTGCAGCACTCTCTCTAATCCTTCTTCAGTCGAAGACGAGACTAATAACATCATGCCCTGCAGCAACGCGGATGAGAATCGAGGGGATCATTATCGTCCTTTTAGTGGTAATGCTGATAAAACCGCTACTGCAAGCGACACCATCAACTGCAAAAATCAGAGCCAGAAGGAGACTAATGGAGACGTAATCTCTTTGTCGGACAGAAACAAAGAATCATCGAATGGCGAGGAAACGAGCACTGATGATGGATCCAATACACCCCTCCCGACTGGCTTGGAATGTGTCCCGTACGTGGAAAGTTCCGAAGCTGGCTTGCCTATCACTCCCTGCAAGTTTGAGAATGTGAAGGATGACAAGGGTAGGATCAACCGACCCAAATTTAATGGGAAAGATATCGACATCAGGGATACTGAGCCTCAGGCTGGAAGCTCATCGAAGAAGAGAAATGGGGAAAGACGGGATGAGAAGTGTACAGGCATTGGAGACAAGGATTTTGAGTATTATGTTAAAGTTGTGAGATGCTTGGAGTGCGATGGTCATATAGAGACATCTTTTAGGCAGAAGTTTTTGACGTGGTATAGCTTGAGAGCGACCCCTCAAGAGGTACGTATCGTTAAAGTATTCATCGATACGTTTATTGAAGATCCTTTGTCTCTTGCTGGACAACTCGTGGATACTTTCTCGGATGTTATTTCGAACAAGAGATGTTCGACAGTCCCAGCTGGATTTTGTACGAAGCTTTGGCACTAAGATGTTTACAATGTTGTTTTGCTGAACTACTGTAGAAACTAAGCATGCAAATCGAAGGAGATTTGTGTGGTTTATTCTTTGAATTTGGAGAATTCTTGATCATTTTTCATTGAAACTGGAAGCATGATTCAAATTTGATGATTTATGAGACTGTGTCTTTTATGTTCTTGAAATGAAATTCCTGGATATGTGCAAGCTCCTTCTGTGTTTCACAGCTGAACTGGAGGTTGAAAGTCATTTTCTGCATGAAATATGGTACCAAAAATGCTCTTTAGTTGGTTGATAATAGTTTCGTTTTGGTTAAAATCTTGTTTGAGCTTGATTAATTAACGAAAATTCCAAATTCCTCTAGAAAATAAATAGTAAAAGAATAATAAGATATACAATTAATTACAATGGTGTACCCTAGGAGATAGTGTAGTTACATGCTAATAGCTTCCGACGCACACTCGATGCGAGTGCGTAAAATAAAAAGAATATGACTTATATTCTAAAATATAATTTATATTGTGTGCATTCAGTAATTAAAATATAGTTAATATATCTAATAAAATTATATACATAATTAATATATAAAAAAGTAATGAGTTATGGATAGTTATTAGTATAAGTTTAAATTAAGGGAATTTTAGAGAAAACATATGAAACCATACTGAAATTACAAAAAAAAACTCTTCTTTAAAAATACCGTATTTACATGTCATGTTAATCATAGAATTTGGCATATTGGTTAGTTATTCGATATCACACTGTCGTCCATTGTACAAGAATACCTGATTTGGGTTAATTTAATAATTAGAATATGATTAATATATATATATATATAATATAAGTATATAAACAATTTAATATAAATAAATATATTAGTGGGTCATGACTTCTACTACATTGTGGGTGATGCAGGGTAGATTTATGTTAAAAGAGTATTTTACTGTAATAACAACTTAACAATGAGTATGGATAAGAAGATTACTCAAATTGATAAATTGGTCAAAAACACCAATTGGATATTAAAGTAAGAGGGTGTTTGGGTGAACTTATAAACTCATTAAAACATTTTATAACATGTTTAAGAGTTTATAAAATGCCATAAAGTGTTTGATAAAATTTTTCAAAAAAAAAAAATCTTAATAACTTTCCAAATAAAATGTTAGAATCTAATAAGCTTCTTTTAGAAAAGTAAGGAGATTATAACTAATTATTAAGATTTTCATATATATTTTTATTTTTAACTATTTTAATTACAAAATTGCTATTACTAAGATCTTATAAGTTAAAAGATTTTATTTTATCCAAATATTTTAATAACTTATTTTTAAACTAAAAATAACATCTTATAAGTTTCAAAAATATCTTACAAGACATAAGATCCTGTGAGATGTTTCAAATTAGCCAAACGCTGTCTAAGTCTGGGAATAAGGTTGTACTGATACCTCTAGCGCCCATATTTTTTAAGTCACATGGGTTTTCAGTAAAAGGCAAATTTTGTACAACTCTAACTTGGGCCACTGATGCTTCCAGAGTAGTGCCTGTATTTTTTCAAATACATTTTAATAGTTTTATTTGTATGATAGGTAGAAGGTCAATATCAGGCATTCCAAATTGTGGACTTAAGAGTAGAAAGAAAAAGAAGATGAACGTAGTTTAGACTTAAGAAAAACCAAAACGAAGAAAAAACGAACAAGTCAACACTGGATCAAGGAAACAGAAATAGAGAGCACAAACTAAAGCAACTGCAAACTAGCCTTAGAAACTACATATACAAACAAGTCTTGATAAACATGCATTGAAGGGGAGGAAAACCAGAGCAGTAAGGTTTCCTGCATTTGAGTACATGTGTAATCTCATCAAGCAAATTATGTTCTCAACCAAGGAAATAAAATTCGACCAAATACAAGTTTCTCCGTAGAGGTATGAACTGCGGTTGAAAAATGATCGACGACCAGTATGCGCACAAATTAGCATACAGAAAAAACAACATAAATGAATAGCCCAAACTGCTATGAGGCAAGCATCAAGTTCTTATAACATTGCTGTATCTTAGTGCAGAACTGCATACACTGTCAAACTGAAGTGAAAGAGAACCAAATGCAAGCCACTAGGCGTTTTAGAGCATAGCTGAACATAACTGCTCTAATCAAATTGTAGAATTTGTGTGAATGCTCCAACTGTAGGCATCAAAAACAAGAAAACTAGAAAAGAACAATCAGTGCAGAAGAATATAATCTTCCAACCTGAAACACCATCATGCTGATCCTGTTTGCATTTTTTTCCTCCGCTTCATAACGGGTGTGGCACTTTTCAATCTATTTTGAGCTTTTTTCTTCTTCTTCATCTTTTTCGTGACAGATGGCATCTCTACAATGGGCCCTGGAGGTACTCCCTTCTTCAGTGCACTGCCCCTGGGAGTAACAGATGGTGGCAATCTCAAACTCTCAGGAGGCAAAGGACTCTGAGGTTTCCATACCAAGTTATTCTTCATAGCAAACCTAACTTTCTTTGCACTCTTGTCCACACTCTTGGCAGCAGCATCAACTTCACCATCTCCAGTCTTATTTTTGTATGGCTCCTCACCATCTGCAGTTTTCCTTCTCTTTCTCTTGCTATGTTTCGTGGAAGTTAGAGGAATATCAGAGAAATCTGAATACTCATCACCCTCCAAACCTGTTTCATCAGCAACTTTCTCAAATTGTTTTTGAAGATTCAATACCACGGTTTCATTCAGAGCCAATGCAGTTCCATCGCTTCCTAGGTCATCGCTTGCGCTATTCCCAGAACTACTTTGTGATAGCAAATTCTCGGTGCCGTTTATCATAACCAAATCACCATTTTCCTCAAGCGGGGGGTTGATTTCGGAAACCCCATTGTTATCTTTCTCCTCCTTCTTCTTTTTCTTTCTTCTTTTCTTATTGTCTCCATTGATCCCCTTTTTTGCCTTCTTATTCTTCTTAAACATTCTGTTATCAGGTTGATCCTCACTACGCGCATCCTCAGCCCCCTCCTGTGTTGTTATTTCCATGTTACTGTTATTAGCATTATAATGAATTGGAATCAATTGAGGCACCTCATCGTAATCACCAGCACCAGCTCCAGCTGCATTATCGTATTCAGGTATAGCAATTTCAATGCCAGATGATTCAAAATCCTTCTCCAACTTTAGAAACTCCTCATGCAACCCTAAAACTACCTTTCTGTTCCCTTGAATGCAGTCGGCCGACGAACCAACTTGGTAGAACCTTCCAGATAACCCCATCCTCAAAGCAACTATTCCCAACAACATATCCCCATCATTTTCATCAGAATCTACTCCCATCTTCTTCTTTGCCAATAATTCTTTACCCATCTTCACGAATTCATCAAAAAGGCAACTCTTCACCTTTCCCAACAAAATCTTATCCTCACTCCTCATCATAACCGCAAAAAATGGTGTCAAGATCACATCGAGCACCTCTTTCCTCACCGGAAAACCGACTCCCTTCAACTCCTCAAGAAACACAGACACCACATGATAGTTCACACCATTCCCCTGCAGTTTATCCGCCGCTAAGAACCCATTATTCTCCAAAACCCCAAAATATTCCCCCAAAACATCCACGTCCCATTTCCTCAACCTCATCAGTTCAAACAACGCCTTCATAAAGCGGCGTATCAGCAGGTAAAACTTATCCAACCTCAACCGGTCAATGCCAGGCCACTCTCTCCGAAGTGTAACTAAAAACCCACGAAAAAACTCCAGCGAGAGCGAGGGTTGGAGCGACAGAAACAGAGAGGTTAGTCGATTGATTAGCGCTACCTGGTTGGGCGTCTTGTCAGCATGCCACAGGCAGTAAAAGAGGCCTTTCCACAGCTTCTTGATGTCGGAATCGGAAAGCTGCTCCGATTGTGAAGAAAGCCAAGACTGGAGAAGCCGTAACGATTGAGATCTGACTGTGGTATTGCATGATGCCAAGTGTTTGATTAAGGTAGGCCCAGTGGCGGATGCAAGAGCTGGAAGTATGGGTTTGGGCTCTCGAGGTCTCTTCTTCATTGAGGAGCAATGTTACTAGTTTGTGGAGACTGGAGAGGAGAAGCGTAGGGGCTTCCGGCGCCGATTAGGGTTCTTGAGATCGTCTAGGGTTTTTCCAGGAAAATCATAATTAATCAGTGTCGCGTGAAACTGAGGTTCGGAGCTGAGGGCAAAAATTCCAGTTGTTGGGGCTCGATTAATTGTTTAGTAAGTAATTGTTTCCAATTTGTGGAAAAAAAAAATGTGCAAAATAATATCAAGATATGATAATTAGTTTCAAAATGAAATAATTTAACTATTATACTATAGAAAAGATAGGAGAATATTTTTAACTATTCGAGTGTTTATTTTGGAGTAGGAAATTCAATATTTAGTAATAAATGCAATACATTTGATATTTGTTTTTATTTTTATTTTTCTAAAAGGAAGATCATTAATACAACTAATTCTTAATATCAATACATCAAAACTATAATATTCGGAATCAATAACTAAGAAGAAAATATCTAATCAAGTTACCATACAGTAGAAAATCTAACTAAATTACTATTTGGTGGAATAAAATGCTCAACAAGCGTTCGGAGAGAATTGAACTCACAACGCCATGGTATTTATTTAAAAGTATGAAATAGAAAATAAAATACTATTTTAAAATAAAAATGTTTACTGTACTCATCTAAAAATAATAATGATATTTCTATTAGACATTACTTCAATAGGTTTGACCTAATCACATAAATATTCACCAATACTTTTAAAATCATAATAATAGCAGTGTAATTAGTTTAGCTAAGAAAAAACTTAGCATCTCCTTAATAAGGGATCTACGTGTAATATCTCATTCAATTTATTTTATTTTCAAAAGGTGTTATTGTAATATTACCCGAATTCTGTTAAATTTTTTGTCAACTGAATTAATAATGTCCAAACTGGAAATATCAATTCATAAGGTGAATGAAGTAACAGAATAGTTCCTTAATCAATTTTCAGTCAGTATATAAAGAAAACACGAGTAGAATGCTCATTTTTTTTATTACAATTCAGCTAAAAGAGAGAGACACAAAAAAAAACTAAAAAAACAAGAGAGGGGAAAAGAACATTAGATTGTATCAAGGCGAGAAAACAGGGGTTGAACAGCAATTAAAGCGTGGGTTATAAATCTAATTACTGGAATTATAGGGTGAGGAATCAAAAATAAGTTCCTGCTCTCCTCTCCACTCCTCACCGGGCTTCAGAGTTATGATTCCAGACTCTAATGTTGGCTCAACACACACCATATTCTCGTATTCATTTTCTCCAAACCCACCCATTTGCTCTGCCTTCTCTTTCCAAGGGTTCCAAACACCTATATATACAAAAAAAAAATAAAAATAAAAATATGTAATACCGAAAATATATGTATTATTTAATACCCATTTGAAGTTCAGGTTTTTCATTTCACCAGTATACGCAAAGTATATTTTATTCATAATTAAGTATTTTTAGAAAGGACATTTTTGTGAAATGGAAATGAAATGCTTATTAGAATAAAGGATGTGAACTGCCTCCGTCATCGAACTACATTGCCCTACTATAACTAAGGAAAATTACCAAATTTGACTCCAACTTGAAACAGGATCTAACTTTTCTTTTTCTTTTTTTTTTTTTTAAAGAAAAACAAATATAGAATTGATACTTGATAGTGTCTCAAACATGTATAATTAATTTAAACAAAACAGTAGAAACTTTTTAACCATTCATATCCTTCACGGGAAAAAGGAAAAATAAAAAATAAAAAGAAGACTTATAACTAATTATATCCTTCCTTCTGAAAAAGCATTTCAGTTTGAACCATCCTCTATCAACATATCACAATCCACGTTGACCATTTAATCTTTAATTTTAACCAACATAGCGAATTTTTTCGGAAAAACCATTAATACATTTAATCATAGCAACAACCATTAAAGATTCGAAAAAAATAATAAAAAAAAAATCTAAATATCCTATTACTATACGTATAGTAAAGAAAAATCTCAAATCAACTTAGCTTATCATACAGTATGTAGAGAAACAAACGAAAACTTAGGTCGGTTATTCATTTATTATTCGATTTCATAAATGTATGCTTAAATATTAAATATTTTTTGATGAAAATATTTAATTGTAGATTTAACAAGAAATTAAATTAATAAGCCTTACCAACATCAGGAAGCCCATCTCTACGAATGAAAATAGTGTGCTTTTCTTTATTATCAGTAACTGGAATCTTCGCAGGTGGCTTGAGAAACAATTTATCCACCTATCTCAGATCAACAAGAAAATTAACTAAAAATTAGTAATAATTAATATTTAATCATCATTAATGATATATCTGGATATAAACTAACTTCAGATTTAACAGTCACTGCATCCCTCTGCTGAGTAAATTGTTTCATTTCCTTCAGCTTGTCGACGTATTCAACTGTCTTCAGTCCCTCGATACGTACTTTTCTGTATAACGGGATTAGACATAATTCATATATATATATATATATAACTAATTAAATATTTTTATAAGAAAATATTTAATTACCGAATATTTGAGACACGCAAATAGTTGCGATAAGAAAATGAGAAGGAAAAAGGCCTTTCATTAGTGTTGACATTTTTGATACGAGATGTCAATATCAACTCTCCAAGAATTCCTAGAGTTATCCGTAAGCGGAATTCAAACCTGCAAAAAAAACACCAAAAAATAAATTAATTAGATAAATATATGATATTGATCAAATTTAACTTAGGTAATTAATAAAAAAGTAGAGTAATTAATAAATAATTAAGATATATATTAATAAATTTTATATATCTACCTATAAGGCCAGGATTGCAAATCGGCTGCATTAGTTGGCAGAATCAAGTCGACAAAGACATCACTGAGGGAGGTGGTTTGAAGTGGGGGAGGGGAACTATCAACGTTCCACAATATGTCTTCAATGATTCCAGGCGGATCTAGAGGTCCAAACATTTGGATCTGTGTATATGATAAGCATATTAAACATTTTCTCGTTATAATATATACTTGATCGTGACCGTAGTATACTTATATGTTATTTTATATCTTCTCTGTTACTTAGTATGTCATTTTAGATACTCCATTTACCGTGTATCTCATTTTCTATTTTATTTTATTGTACGTAAAACTATGAGGGAGTCAGCAAGAATTTTTTGTTTTCTGGAAACACGAAAAGTTACTAAAAAAGAATTATCAGAGCATTTGGAAAACAACGTTAAAATCCCTCCAAGAAGCTGCACAAGTAATTGGGTGAGTGTTGCTTTTATATTACTTTTTAGTTTTTTTTCCTTAATTTTAAAGAGTCAGAAAAAATAAAAATAAGGTAGAATCAGAAAAAATAAAAAGAAGGTAATTTCAAATACCAAAAAACAACTTAATTAAAGCTGCAAAATGACAAAGATGAGGTTGCAAACACCATATAAATATTGAATACGCTTGTCATGTTTTCATAAAATGAAATAGAAGATGAAATATTGAAACAAAGGGTCCAAATTATGGAATAAAGCATATTTTTCAGAATATAGGACCAAAAAAAATAAAATAAAATAAAAAAGATGGTAGAATGAAAAATGAAACAAGATACAGAATTCAAAATGCTTACATCTGGAAAGCAGATCCGGATGCCTCCAAGAATATCCGCTGTTGGAGGAAGGAAATCGGCCTGGTGAAATGAAAAAATATCTAAAATTTCGTGTATATCTTCTCTTTTAATTAATTTCAGACATATAAAATATATTTTATAAAAATAATGCATACATATTATCCATTAAATAAAAATATACAAGAATCGAAAATATTATAATCCGTACGTCGTCGTATTCAACTGTTGAAGCTACCTTACTACTGAGAAAAAGCAGCTCATCGCCATTCTGATTCTTCCATGATATTACTTGAGCTCCGTAAAGAAGAACCTGTAAATTCAATCAATAATTACAAATATTAGTTTAAAATATTACTCATTCAAACATCTCAGTTACATACAAAATGCATGATCAAAGGAATAAAATCAGAAATGTAGAAAGTCAATATATAGAAATTAACAGAAACGAATTGATTACGTGAGATATATAAGAGAAAAGTAAATTGCAAAAAGAGGCGGCCGGCGCCGCCGTGTGAATGAAATTATAAAAATACCTCGGCGAAGGAGTTGCGGGGCCCGCGGAGAACGATGGTATCGCGGCCGTTGATTCCCTTTCGGAATTCCAGCGGGACTTTCTTCCCTTCGGGTCCCACACTCCGCACCGCCGCAGGCATGAGCGGCGATGCCATATAATCATGAAGCCTCGTATACATGATCTCACACCGGAAAAACAAAGGAATGTGTGCGTGCGTGCGTGTGTGTGTTTTAGTGCGTGTCCGCGGAGTATATATCTTTCTCTGATCAGTTTTTCAGCAGAGAGAAAGTTGAAATTGTTCTGCTATTTATATATTCATCTTTTGGAGGGAGGGAGTGAGGTTTGATCAGGTTTGCAGTTACGGTAACTGTTTTAATTTTCTGTTATTGGTAGATTTCATTTTTTTTTGTTGGATAAATATTGGTAGATTCAATTTGTTTTTAGTTTTTTCTTTTAATTTTTAATTAAGAAAATATTTGAATTTAAGAGAGTTGGAATAAATGGTTCGATCCTTTATTTTGATTCCTTGAAGTGAGAGATTCCAAAACCAATATGAGAATCAGGAACATTTGAACCTTTCATTTTTTAATAGAAGAAGTTATTTTCAAATACTGTTCGATCGATACGAGTAGAGGGATTTATAATATCATTGATAATTAAGAAGAAGATCAAAGTTTTATGAAACTAATAAATATATCTATCTAGATTAGATAATTCTTTATTCATTTTCATGCTTTAGCATGGAGAAAGTTATGATGCTGGCTTGCTTTGTTTAAGTATAATTAAATGTTTTGATCTTATGAAGGATCCTAATGATTATGTTTTGATCTTATGAAAAATTCTTCTTCTTGTCTCTTGTTTTGATTCTTTTTTTTTCTCTTTTCTTTCCATCCTTCGTTTTCTCAATGTTTCCTATTTTTTATTTTTTTATTCCTCTTTCATTTATATTTTCTCCTTTTGTCTTGCCCATTTTTCTATTTATATTTTCTCCCATTTTCTTGGACGTCTATCTCATCTTCTCTTCTCTTCTTGAGAGCACTATCCTATATAACATCTACCAATATACCAATTATGAGAACATGAATTGAAATACAATATTAAAAATGTACATTTAAAATATAATAACTATAACGTCATATGGCCTATGAACTATTGAACTCGAGAATTGCCTCAAAGCCCATGTTATGTAATCGAAAATTAATCTAATTATTAACAATTTTGCTCAAAATAAATATCTAATAATTGCACAGAAATTCTGTAAGCAAAACTTATATAAAGGAAGAATGGTGCGTCATTCCAAACAGTAACAAGTATATACACTCACTTTTTATTTCAGTTTATCTAAAAAGGAAACCTTGAGACCATAAAAGAGTTCTCTATGATTTGAACTAGAGTTCTACAAAGTCTAGTCATTTGAAAAAGGTTGAGGGCACAAAAGAAAGTTCCTGAACTACCCTCCATTCCTGAGCAGGCTTCAAAGTTATGGGTGGATCCACTGCCCCTGGCTCAATACACACCATCTTCTCGTATTCATCTTCTCCAATTTCACCCTGTATTTGGTTTGTCTTCCAAGGATTCCAAACACCTAATTACCAACATAAAATTTTACAAAATATCTTGCAACAATTTCCAAAAAAGGACTGAAAAAGTGATAATTTTCCGGAATATGTCCTACTTCGATTTTTTTTGCTGATTTTGTAGGAGGTATTCCAGTGAATTTCAAATTTTTTGGCAACCATGCATGTCACAATGGTCATCTTTTTAAGACAACATTTGAATATTTGGAAACTCTTATGCCATGAGTTCTTTAAAATTAATCAAATAATAATCGATAAATCTCGGAAGTAGCTGTTTATGCGGTACTATAAGCTATTCCTAATAGAATGAGAAAGCAAGACAAAAAAATTGGAATTCCAAACACTCTTTTGGCTTACAGTGAATTATTTGGTAATTTTCAAATATCAAGTATTTTTGGTTATGATCTACCAAACACTACGTATAACTTATTTTTGTAACTGGCATTGTTATCGTAAAATGCCAACTCGACAATTTGGTGTCCTCAAATGCAAGTGAACCCTAGTTACTACTTACGAGGTGGGTTATAGCAATTTTGCCCATTCTATACATGTGTCATTTCTTATTCTATTGTATGGAATTAAATACATATGTCAAGCATTGTGCATCTATAACCAAGTATATTATAAAAAGAATAGTTGATACACTTATCATCGAACAATCATTCGAACCGTTTACCTAGGTCAGGGAGGCCTTCTTTGTGGATGACAACTGCTTGCCCCTTTTGCTGGTCCATAACGCAAATCTTCGACGTTGTGTTGAGAAACACTTTGTCCACCTAATTCAGAGCCGGAAAGAAATTAAATAAGTGAAGAATTAGTATTAGCTAACAAAAAAGTCAAATTAATTAAGCCAGGTAAATTAAAAATTAGCAGCATTATTAATATTGATAAATTAATTAATTACTTCAGATTGAAAAGTGATTGTATCCACGTGATCAAGAATTTTGTGATCTTCGTCCTCCAGATTGTCAATATAGTACATTAATGTCCCCAATCCTTCAACGCGCACTTCACTGTAAAAGGGAAATGAGACATAATTCAGACATGCATGTGCATATATGGACAAGTGTATTATAATATGCCAAAATGTAATAATACACTCTGTATGTATCATTTTGTGTTTTGTCTTTATCACCTACTACAAAACGATATAACATGAATGAAAAAAAATTAAATATTTTAGGTGACAATAATTTTGGTATTGTCACTATATAGCTTAAGAGTGACAGAAGTAATGTTTCAAATTATTACTACAGACAATTAGTAACAAATGCACGTATAATGACAATCCATTAAAAACAAAAATTACCACTACGATGTGATGACTAGATTTTCATTATTACTAAATAGTCACCATACATCATTAATTGTTAATAGTGACAATCTAAATACATTTTTGTAACTATTAGGTTTATCAAAATTATTCTTTATGATGACATGTAATTCTTTGTCATTTTTATATAGAGTTAATAAAAGTACCTCAATTTTTGTCACTCATGCTACAAAGAAAATATGAAATAAAAATACATATCAAAATAGAGAATTTACTTGATTTGCGAGACACGGAAATAGTTGCGATAAGCGAATGTAAAGGAAAAATTTTTGCCACCAGTAATGTCCATATTTTTTATACGAGATATCAGTGTCAAATCTCCTCTATGTCCCAGAGCTACCCGTAACCGGTACTCAAACCTGCAAAAAATACACCAAAAAACTAGAATAATATACGATATTAATCAAATTTAATTAATTATAGTTACACCAAATTAAGTAATTATATAGAAATTAAGATTTATTCCTGTGTACCTATGAGGCCACAATTTGAGGTCGTCATCACTGGGCTTTAGAATTAAGTCTACAAATTCTCTAGTAAGGGAGCAAGTTGGGAGTGGAGGAGGGGATTTATCAATTTTCCACAATCTGTATTTAGCAAGCTCATGCAGATCGCGATATCCATGGTTGGATACCTAGCAAATTTTTGTAATTAATCGGGACCGTTCGTAAATTACATCAAAGTTAATGGAATAGAAATTGAAACGAAATAAATGATTATTAGTTAGAAATAATTACCTCAACATCCTTGAAGTTTCCTATAATTACCAAACATCTTCCAAAATTTGGATAATTACCATAGTTTGAATAGTTATAATTACTTAATACCTTGAAAAATATTACAGGTAGATCCTTTTGGATAAGGGGATGCAACTGTAATATGCATAAGTTAAAGGGGTATAATGGTGATTATGTATTAATTAAGCTATACAACAGAAAGTGAAAATATTAATTATTCAAACTTCAGGAAGTATTTTGATAATTATGGTAATCTCAATGGATGTAAAGATAATCATCCCTATTAATTAATATGCGTACACGTGGAAAGCAAATTTGGATGCCTCCAGGAACTGGTCTTGGACGATTGGAATCGGCCTGGAGAATGAAAAATTAGTAGTTGTTTAAACATAAATTACATTCATATACTTATAAATGAAATAAAAGATCAAATAAAAGTTAAATTAATAATAATAATAATAATAATATGCAATTTGTTCAAAAAAGTAAAAATATAGCAATAAGAATACCTCACTGAGAAAAAGCAACTCTTGCCCATAGTGATTCTTCCATGATAATACTTGAGCGCCGTAAAGTTGAACCTGTAAATGCGATCAAAGTCACTGATATTTATAGCAAAAGGGGTGGGTGTGTGTGTGTGTATAAACGAATATTAATTCAAATAAATATTCTATTTTAGTGAATTTCATGTTCTTGTAATTATGTTAAACATTTAATTACATAAAAAATATTAAGCACTACTTGAATTATAGAAAGATAATCAAAATCCCGCATAAAAATAATTATGAAGCTCAAAATGTGTGATCAATTGTAGCTTGAACCAAGCTATGTAACTAATTTCATATAATCAATGCATCAACACAAAATGGACGTATATGATATGGTGGCAACAACATCGATCGACGTACAATTAGATTCCCATTCACATAACAACAAAAATCTAAAAATTAATTTTATATATATATATATATATATATATGAAACAAAAGCGAATTACATGCCTAAGAGAAAAATAGTAAACTGAAAAGAGAGCCAGGCGGCGGCGGCGCCGTGTGCACGAAACTATATACATCAAGGTTTTAAGTATACCTCGACGGAGCAGAGGCGGTTGCCGCGGAGAACGACCTTATAGCCATTGACACCCCTGACGAAGGTCAACTCCTTCGGCCCCGCCGATGATGACGATTCCATATTCCCCTCCCACCGTGCCGGAAACACAAAGAAATGTATGTGTTTGTGAGTGTGTGCCGGAGTATGTATGTATATTGAAATTAATTTTGTCTACTATTTGTGTGCGCTCGTGTGTATATATTCATCTTATGGTGGGATGGAAAAGGTGGTGGCGCTCACGCTATTTTGAGTGTTGAAGGGAGTACTCCGGTGTTGGTTTTTAAGTTACAGTAACTGAATCTATTTTTTCTGTTATTGGTAGTTTTGCAATTTCTTTCTTTCTTTTCTTTTTTTTTTTTTTGTCCCTTCCTTCAGACTAATTGATATTTTAATGGAATATATTGATCACTCCTCTGGAAAAAGAAAAAGTAAAGATAATTTAATTTTATGTTTAATTTTTGCGATTGATTATAGTCCAAGCATATCAAACCCAGCTAAATCTTGGGTTGGGCATGGCAGAAGGCCCACAAAATAGGCATGTTTAAAACCTTGTATATGTGTTATTATATTTAATAATAAAAAAATTTAAATCTTTTGGGGTACTTTATTATTAAAAATTTTTATATGTAATTATTATTTAATACTATTCGAACCGAATTTTCTTATCATATTATGAATATTTACTAGATTCGGATTTAGTATTAATAGATTTAGATCTTGTAGAATCTCGAGATGGATTCGGATACCAAAATTGGTATCCTGAATTTATCCAGATTTGACCCATTGACAACGTTACCTTGCATGGTTACACAAATCCTCACTATCTAGTTTCTAATTTTAAACATAATTTTTGTTTAAGAAATTATGAAAAAGATCAAATAGTACCAGTAGAGGGATTTATATATCATTTATAATTAAGAAAAAGATCAAAGTTTTATGAAACTAATAAATATATCTATCTACATTAGATAATTCTTTATTCATTTTCATGCTTTAGCATGGAGAAAATTATGATGCTGGCTTGCTTTGTTTAAGTATAATTAAATGTTTTGATCTTATAAAGGATCCTATCATCCTAATGATTATGTAGACCTGGCAAATGGGTATCCGTGGGTAATCCAATTACGGGTAAAATTGGGTTGGGTAAATTTACCCGCGGGTAAAATTACCCGTATTTTATTGGGTAAGGATTAGTGGACCCATTACCCGTGCTTACGGGTAACGGGTAACCCGCGGGTACCCGTATTAAATTTTATTTTTTAATATATTTTATGATAAATTAATATTTATTTTATAATTACATAATAATATGTAATAAAAATACTAACTAAATAAAGCTAACAAAAACAACAGAGTAAACATATTAAATTAAACTATATTTTTATCATTGTGATATTAGACATTCATGCTCATTGTTTTCAAACATTTTGTCGGAGTTGGCGGAGAAAAAATTACCTTGACTTGAAGAGAGAATCATAACTCCTACCAAGTTCTAACTTACAAGCAAAATGACATACAATAATTCAAGCCAAAAGACAATTGAACATTGCAAAGGAACAAATATTGAAAGAAAAGTGAGAATTTGAAATTTAAAAAAATTATATATAATTTTTCACGGGTAACCTGTGGGTACCCGCGGGTTGGATAGCAAAGTGGCGGGTAATGAGGCGGCGGATAAAATTACCCAAATTTTTTTGGGTGAAGAATATAAGGCCCATTACCCGCATTTTTCTAGGTACCCGCGGGTATGGGCAAGTTTTTGCCGGGTCTATGATTATGTCTTGATCTTATAAAAAATTCTTCTTCTTGTTTCTTGTTTTGATTTTCCTTCTTTTTTTTTTTTTTTTTCCATCCTTCGTTTTCTTAATGTTTCCTTTTTTTTTTTAATTCCTGTTTCATTTATATTTTTCCCTTTGGTCTTGCCCGTTTTTCTACTTATATTTTCTCCCATTTTCTTGAACGTCTCTCTATCAATACATGAATTCATACCAATTATGAGAACTTGAATTGAATTAGAACATAAAAAATGTACATTTAAAATATAATAACTATGACGTCATATGGCCTATGAACTATTGAACTCGAGAATTGCCTCAAAGCCCACCTTATGTAATCGAAAATTAATCTAATCATTAACAATTGTGCTCAAAATAAATATCTAATAATTGCATAGAAATTCTGTAAGCAAAACTTATAAAGGTGGTGATGACTTTTTCGCATCATAATCCACGTAAGAATGTGAATCATTCCAAACAGTAACAAGTATATACACTCACTTTTTATTCCAGTTTGTCTAAAAAAGAAACCTGAGACCATAAAAGAGTTCTCTATGATTTGCAGTAGAGTTCTACAGACTCTAGTCATTTGAAAAAGGTTGAGGGCACAAAAGAAAGTTCCTGAATTACCCTCCATTCCTGAGCAGGCCTCAGAGTTATGGCATGTTCCACTGCCCCTGGCTCAACACACACCATCTTCTCGTATTCATCCTCTTCAACTTCATCCTGTAATTGGTTTGTCTTCCAAGGATTCCAAACACCTATATATAAAATATTATATAATGTTACCAGCAAAAAATTTTACAAAATATCTTGCAACAATTTCCGAAAAAATCAGCGGAAAAAAGGACCGAAAAAGTAATAATTCTCGGGAATATGCCCTACTTAGAATTTTTTTGCTGATTTTGTAGGACGTATTCCAGTGAATTCCAAATTTTCTGGCGATCATGCATGTCATGTTTGTTTTGAAAAGAATTTATCCGATTATACTTTGTTAAAGGGCTTTTTTTTTTTTTTTTTTTTTTTTTGGAATATTTGGAAACTATGCTAATTATGCCATGAGTTCTCTAAAATTAATCAAATAATAATCGATAAATCTCACAGGTAGCTGCTTATGTAGTGTTGTAAGCTATTTCTAATAGAATATTAGGAAGAGCAAAATCAGAATTCCAAACACTCTTTTGATTTATAGTATATTATTTGGTTGTTTTCAAATATTAAGTACTTTTCATTGTGATCTACGTTATCTAATTTTCAATAAAAGTTGGTGATTATATATTTGCATAATCTGTTGCAAACACTATATTACTTATTTTTGCAGTGGGATTGCGATCGTAGAATGCCAACTCGACAATTTGGTGTCCTCAAATGCAAATAAACCCTAGTTACTACTTACGAGGCAGATTATATATAGCAATTTTGCCCATTCTATATTTATTTTATTTCTTATGCTATTGTATGGAAGTAAATATACATGTCAAGCGTTGTGCATCTATGACCAAGTATATTATAAAAAGAATATTTAATATACTTATCATTGATCGATCATTCGAACCGCTTACCTAGGTCAGGGAGGCCTTCTTTGCGGATGACAACTGCTTGCCTCTTTTGCTGGTCCATAACGCAAATCTTCGACGGTGTTTTGAGAAACACTTTGTCCAACTATTTCAGAGCCAGAAAGAAATTAAATATGTGAATAATTTGTATTAGCTAACAAAAAACTCAAATTAAAGCCAGGTAAATTAAAAATTAGCAGCATTATTGATATTGATAAATTAGTTAATTACTTCAGATTGAATTCTGATTGTATCCGCTTGATCAAGAAATTTATGATCTTCTTCCTCCACATTGTTGATATAATACTTGAATCTCCCCAATCCTTCAATGCGTACTTCGCTGTAGAAGGGAAATGAAACATAATTCAGACATGCATGTGCATATATGGACAAGTGTAATAATAAACTCCGTATGTATCAATGCAATGAAATAGTAAAAGATCAAACAAGTGTTGAATTATTTTCTCCTAGTAAGTGTCATTTTGTGTTCTGTTTTTATCACGTACTACAAAATAATATAACTTGAATGAAAAAATTATTTAGGTGACAATAATTTTAGTATTGTCACTATATAGCTCTATAGTGACAAAAATAGTATTTTAAATTGTCACTACAGACAATTAGTAACATATGCATATATAGTGACAATCCAGTAATATATAACAAAAATTGCTATTACGGTTTGATGACTAGGTTTTCATTGTTACTAAGTAATCACCATACATCATTAATGGTTAATAGCGACAATATAAATATGTTTTTGTAAGTATTAAGTTTATTAGAATTATTCTTTTTGACGAAATGTAATTCTTTGTCATTTTTATATAGAATTAGTAGAAGTATCTCAATTTTTGTCACTCATGCTACACCGTATATTTAGCATGCATAATCATAAAAGAAAATATGAAATAAAAATACATATTGAAATAGAGAATTTACTTGATCTGTGGGACACGTAAGTAGTTACGATAAGCGAATGCAAAGGAAAAATTCTTTCCGCCAATAATGTCCATATTTTTTATACGAGATATCATTATCAAATCTCCTCTATGTCCGAGAGCTACCCGTAACCGGTACTCAAACCTGCGGAAAAAAAAAAGAAAAAAAAAACCAAAAAATTAGATAAATATACGATACTAATCAAATTTAATTAATTATAATTACACCAAATTAAGTAATTATATAGAAATCAAGATTTATTCCTGTGTACCTATGAGGCCAGAGTCTGAGGTCGTCTTCACTGGGCCTGAGAATTAAGTCTACAAATGTTCTAGTAAGGGAGCAAGTTGGGAGTGGAGGAGGGGACTCATCAATTTTCCACAATCTGTATCTAGCAAGCTCATGCAGATCGCGATATCCATGGTTGGGTACCTAGCAAATTTTTCTAGTTAATCAGGACCGTTCATAAATTACGTCAAAGTTAATGCAGGAATAGAAGACGAAACGAAATAAATAAGTTAATGCAGGAGTAGAAGATGAAATGAAATAAATGATTATTAGTTAGAAATAATTACCTCAGCACCCCTGAAGTTCGGTATAAGTACCAAACACCTTCTAAAGTTTGGATAATTACCATAGTTTGAATAATTATCATTACTTAACACCCTGAAAAATATTACAGGTAGACCCCTTTGGATCAAGGGATGTAACTGTAATATGCATAAGCTAAGGGAGTATAATTGTGATTAGATAGTGAAATGCTAAGTATTCAAACTTCAGGAAGTATTCGTAACTATGGTAAATCTTGGGGATGTAAAGGTAAGTATCCCCATTAATTAATATTTGTACCGTTGGAAAACAAATCTGGATGCCTCCAGCAACTGGTTTTGGACGATTGGAATCGGCCTGGAGAATGAAAAATTAGTACGTAGTTGTTTAAACATAAACATTCATGTACTCATAAATGAAATAAAAGATCAAATAAAAATTAAGTTAAAAAAATAATAATAATATGAATTTTTTCAAAAAGTTAAAAATATAGTAATAAGAATACCTTACTGACAAAAAGCAACTCTTGTCCATAGTGATTCTTCCATGATAATACTTGAGCACCATAAAGTTGAACCTGTAAATGCGATCAAGACATAAAAATTTGATTATTAATTAATTAAGCACTACTTGAAATATATAAAGATAATCGAAATGCCACACAAAAATAATTATGAAGCTCAAAATGTGTGATCAAATGTAGCTTGAACACAAAATGGACGTAGATGATATGGCGGCAATGACATCGATCGACGTACAATTAGATTCTCCTTCACATAACAACAAAAATCTTAAAATATTATATATAAACAAAAGCGAATTACATTATTTTGAGATATACGTACATGTATAAGAGAAAATTAGTAAACTGAAAAGAGATCCAGGCGGCGGCGGCGGCGCCGCTTGCACCAAACTATATACATCAAGGTTTTAATGATACCTCGACGGAGCAGAGGCGGTTGCCGCGGAGAACGACCCTATAGCCATTGACATCCCTGACGAAGTTCAACTCCTTGGGCGCCGCCGATGATGACGATTCCATATTCGCCTCCCACCGCGCCGGAAACACAAAGGAATGTACGTGTTTATGAGTGTGTGCCGGAATATGAATGTATATTGAAATTAAATTTGTCTACTATTTGTGTGCGCGTGTGTGTATATATTCATCTTATGGTGGGATGGAAAAGGTGGTGGCGCTCGCACTATCTTGAGGGAGGTTTCCGTTTTTAAGTTACAGTAACTGAATCTATTTTTTCTGTTATTGGTAGTTTTGCAATTTCTTTCTTTCTTTCTTTTTTTTTTTTTTTAATATTTCCTTCAGACTAATTGATATTTTAATGGAATATATTGATTGCTTCTCTGAAAAAAGAAACGGTGAAGAAAATTTAACTTTGTGTTTAATTGGTGAGTATAGATAATTATGGGCTGCGATTGATTGTCATCCAAGCATATCTGGCCCAGCTAAACCTTGGGTCGGGTGGAAGGCCCACAAAATTAGGCAGGTTTGAAACCGATTATTTGCTTTATTGTATTTAATAATCTAAAAATTTAAATCTTTTGAGGTACTTTATTATTGAAACAATGTAATCATTTTGATATATAAATATTATTTACTATTATTTGAACTGAATTTTCTTATCATATTATAAATTTTTTACTAGATTCGGATTTAGTATCAATAGATTTAGATCTTGTAGAATCTTGAGAGAAATTCGGATACTAAAATTGGTATCCTGAATTTATCCAGATTTGATCCATTGACAACGTTACCTTGCACGACTGCACAAATCCTCATTATCTATTTTCTAATTTTAAGCACAACTTTTGTTTCTTTTCCTTTTATTATTCCTCCAAGTATTGTGCATGTTCAAAATTATTGATATGCCTCTTTTCAATATAATTATGCTCAATAAAAATAATATTGATTTGATTTTTTAACATAATTGTTTTTAGATGTGCGTGTGACATCTCAATCAAGTCTATATTGGGCATGTAGAAGATATAATTGTTGAATGATGAACTACTAGTCACATCGTACTCTTTTTTCAACACTTTCTCAACACATCATTGATTTATTTTATGGGTTGCACAACATTTGAAACAAGTAAGTGCATGAAATTATGCTACTTATTATTCCATCACACAATAATCTTGTACCTAAGGTCAATTTTAATGACAAAAACATTGTTACTAGCAATTCTCATTGCTGTTGATGAATCATTGTTTTAATGATAAGGTGGAGGTCTGATTATAACTTTCTACATATTATGAGTTTAGTTCTCACCTATGGCGTGTTAGTTGTGAGAATTTTGTTATTGCATGGTAGCTTAGTAGAAGAATTTTGTTATTGATATATATATATATATATATATTTTAATTGAATGTGATTGTTTCTCTAAAAAAAATTACCATTGCTTAGTGCTAGAGCCCGATTGCTTAACATTGTATGGATGATGAAGAACAAAAACTGCTTGTTGGACTGGACTGCTAAACCTGTTTTTCTTCAATTTCAGGATGGGTTAAGTTTGTTTGGGGATTTTTTTTTTTTTTTTTTAAACTAGTAATCGTGTAGCCCATAATCTTGCTCGATGGGTGTACGTTTTGAATAGGGAAGGAGTGCACCATCTTGATAAACTTTCTCTTAATTTTCATGACAGGGTTATCCCCTTTGAACTCTTTTGATGCCGGTTAACTTAATGAATATTTATTACTTAAGAAAAAGGAGTTTCCCATTCAACTGTGAATCAAATGCACCAGTGAAAATAAACACAGTAGAATCAGCAAGGTCAAGCCAGAAGACTAAACCATTACAGAAGGAAGGAAGCTTGATTTTGAAACAAAAAAGACCCAAGTTTTTTCATCATGAAAGAGCCTAAGATCAGACAAGAAAAAATCAAAGGAAGGTCAAGAACCATGGCTCTTTCCTGCCTCATTCCTTTTACAAGGCAGATTTATCTAGTTATTAAGGCACTCTACTTTCTATTTCTATAAACCATATTCTTGGTCTTCAGACAAGTTGCACTTGTGGGATTCATTCGACTTCTTCAAACGGTGTAATGTTGCTGGATGGTCTCTATATCGAGTCCTTTAAGCTTCACGACTGACTCAACATGACCCTTGAGCGTATGTAGCTCACGAAGCCTAAACGAAGAAGAGAAATAAAACTTCAAAACGATCAAAAACAACCTAGAAGATTATGGACTGTGCGAGACAACATTGTTAAACTCCTTACCTTGCAATCTCGGCTCTTCTCTTGGCTTGCTCTGCAATTTCAGACAATTCTCTGTAGTTGTTCTTCTCATTGAAGATGTTAGAAGCTTCTGGTGCTTGGAGCCCATGTATGGTCCTTTGAGCAAGAGCCCACTGTGCTTCTCTTTCCTCTCTGCCAAAATCCTTCTTGGTGGTGAAAGCAGTCTGTTTCGGACAAAAAAGATACAAAAAAACATGGGTAAATTAACAAAAAATTAGGAATGCCCAGTCAAAAGTGGGTCAAAGGTCAAATTGTTCAAGATCTCCAAAGTTAGAACATGGGTCCCAACCCAAGCTAAGCCACATCTTGAACATCCGTAATTTAATAACAGACGACAACACCTACAAATACTATAGGAATTAAACTTAATCAAATATGCAATCTTTAACGATTCAATATTTCCCCTCCAAAAATCAAATAAACTCAAGCTCTAATGGTTTTCATGAGGCAACCCAACCACCCCTATAGCATACATTACATCCTAGTATGCACGAATCAAATATAGCATATAACACAAACTTAGCAAATTCAATGTCTGCAAAGACAATACACATACCTTGTTTTCATACAAGTTCTGCCATGCCTTCCCACTTAAGATATAACGTATGGCAAACTTCATGAAGTCAAGAGGCACATAAAAGACGACACTGTAAATCCAAATAACACCAGCCCAGCCCCATCCACATCCTTTAATTCTTGCAAAACCCCAGTTGGCATAGACAGCAATCAGAGTCGCAACCTACACAAACCACATCAGTTTTCAACATCAAGAAACTATATAAAACTTATCCTTAAATTGTCTGAAAATGGAATACAAATTCTTACCAATTGTGCAATAACAAAAGCAGTCATTAGCAGCGTTCCAGGGCGTTCAGCGTACGACCAACTACGGGATCTTGTCACGAATATAAGGGCTTGACTGACAATACTCACTTGCAAGTATAGAGCAGCCATCATTTCATGCTCACTGTCCTTAATGCTTTTAACCCCAAATCTTTCCTGTTTTGAAGTCATTAATATGTCAATAATTCGGAAAAAAGAAGGATAAAAGGGAAGTTGAAAAGCTGTATTTTTCTTACAGGGAAGAAGTCGGTTTTATGAATTAACCAGAAGAATATAACAGTCATGAGTGCAAGATAGCTTCCAAGAAATATGCCGGTGGCAAAGATTTCTTTGAGCTTCCAGCTATCGGGTAGTGGAGATGGCTTCACTCTATCTTTGGAAATGGTCATGATTGTACCTGTATTGAAGGGTGTACGGTAAGATTTCAAGGATGAAATAGGAAATTCAACAGTTTAATACTCTTTGGACGATAACAAGGTGGATTTGTGTACGATAATATTGTGTCATATCCTAGATTTTTATGTTATGTCTACGAAAAAGAGTGTACGAGGGTAGGAGTCTACTAATGCTAAGAAGCGGGACCCGTGATGAGTGTTGAGGTACGACTAACTTGAAAAGGCTCACAGTATGATAAGGTATCATTTCCCTTTAATAACCAATATCTTAAGGGTGATTGATATATTTGCTGATTTTATTTCAATGATATATTTGCTAATTTGATATTTGAATGATTATAGACTAGTGTATTTAGCGGCTTACTTGTCACCTAATTATTATTGTGCCCGAACCCGACACTTTTTATAGTTTTTCATGTTTACAAGTTGAAGACTCGATTTTCTTTTGTTTTGCATATAAGATACCTGATTCAACCCTTTTAATCTGCATTTGAACGCATTATAAAAAAAATCAAAGTTAATTTTTTATTTCAATGATATATTTGCTAATTTGATATTAGAAAGATTATTGATTAGCATATTTAGTCACTTACTTGTCCTAATTATTACTGTGTCCAAAACTGACGCTTTTTATAGTTTTTCATGTTTACAAGTTGAAGACGCGATTTTCTTTCATTTTGCATATAAGATACCTGATTCAACCCTTTTGATCGGTATTTGAACGTGTTACAAAAAAACCAAAGTTATGGATCCATCGATCGCAACAAAAATTTGTCAACAAAGAGAAGGAACAAAAAGTGAACATAGATAGATAGATAGTTGCATTACCATCATTGAGGATGGCAATGATCAAAACCATGAAAGGGGAGAAATCAAACTTCCAAATCAAAGCAATGAGCATGAAACCAAACTGCAAAGAATAAGCAATAACATTAAGATCATAAACTTATCAAAGCAATAATCTTTCATTCTCCAAATGCTAATATCAACTTACCACAATACGAATAGTGATGGAAACTGCATATATCTGCAAAGAACAACACAACCTAAAAATTAATACATTTTTCGACCTAGAGGACAAGTTTAAAACAAACGAAAACACGCGTTTAAACTAACCGTATAGTTCTTCATTCTCTGAAAAATAGTTCTGCTCGTCAGAACGGCGCTAATGATAACACTAAGTCCGGGTTCAGTTAACACAATATCAGAAGCACCTCTTGCAGCATCCGTAGCATCAGCAACAGCAATTCCAATATCGGCCTTTTTCAAAGCCGGTGCATCATTTACACCATCTCCAGTCATTCCAACAATGTGTTTGCTCTCCTGTAACTTCTTCACTATTTCATATTTGTGCTCTGAATCGGCCAATGAAAATCACAACCAAAGTTGTTATCGATATTTCTTTATTTCCAATGAAAAACAATACTCAAAGATGAAAAGACACTCACCAGGAAAGACCCCAGCAAAACCATCTGCTTTTTCAATCAGTTCTTCGATTGCAAGTCCAGCTATTGACTCGTCTTTGTGTTGTCCGAGTAAAGAAGCAGAAGGGTACATGTTCACTCCCATTCCAAGCCTACGTCCCGTTTCCTTAGCAATGGCAAGTTGATCACCTAAATTATACAATCATAAATTTGAATGTGAGATTATTTCAGAGGAAGATTGCACATATAGGCTGATCAAACATTCACTCACCAGTGATCATTTTGACATTTACCCCAAGATGGAGGGCTCTACGGATAGTTTCTGCACTATCGTGTCTTGGAGGATCGAAAAGTGATAAGAGGCCAACAAATTGCCACGGACCACCAGGGCTTTCTTTAGATTTGTCGGGGACTTCCTGAAAATGTAACAAGATTTGCTTAAGTAAAAGTACCTGTATTCATGCATTTATATGAGAAAATATCACATTTTGATTCAAATTATTTCATTTTAAACCTGTCTAGCAACAGCTAATGACCGGAGTCCACGTTCAGCAAATTTATTGATGACAGAATGAACCCTTTTCTTGAAGTCTTCTTTGCAATTGCAGAGTGTCAAGATCTGGTTCAAGAAAAAGAGTAAAATAACATGATATAATCGATATCTTAAAATTGTCATCTATGTGTGCATGAAGTAGACAACAATACTGCAAGAAAACACGACTTTACTGATGGTGAAAAAGCCATTCCTAATGTGGTAATTCTATGACTGTTAATATATATTTTGTCACTAATTAGTTCTATGACTAACCTGTTCAGGGGCTCCCTTGCTAGCTCGATGCCAGTTTCCGTTTGAATCAATGTAGGTCAGAGCAGTCCTCTTATCCACCGGATTGAACGGGAAGAAATGCACCTCCCTAATCCCCGCTCTCGCCTGAAAAAAAATCCATGTTCGCAATATAAAACTCATGTTTCTTCGTCTAGCGATAATTTGGGCAAGAAAACAATAGCATACCTCCTTTGGATCAGCAAGCGTACCAACGATAGCCCCATCAATCGCATCTTGATTCTCTGTTCTCGAAGCCCTTGCAGCTAGAAGCAACACGTGCTCTTGATCGACACCCTTTGCAAAGACCTCAATCAACGCCTTATCAACCGTCAACTTGTTAAGTGTCAAAGTTCCTGTCTTATCACTACACAACACATCCATTCCTGCCATTTCCTCAATGGCCGTCATTCTCTTCGTGATGGCACCCTGTTGCGATAGCCTATGGGAACCAATCGCCATCGTAACCGATAAAACTGTCGGCATGGCAATGGGGATCCCTCCGATCAAGAGAACGAGAAGATTGTCGATTCCTTGTCTATACTGTCTGTGTTGAATAGGATACATTACGATGATCTCGGTTAGCATACCGACGGCAATGGAGCATATACAGAAGTTACCAATGGCCGTTAGAACTTTCTGGAAGTGTCCGACTTGGTTTGTGCTATCGACAAGATGTGCCGCCTTTCCAAAGAAAGTGTGGACACCGGTTGCAATAACGACAGCTTCGATTTCACCTTGTTTGCAGGTCGAACCAGAGAAAATCTCGTCGTAGGGGTTTTTGGTCACCGGAAGTGATTCTCCAGTGAGGGCAGATTGGTCCACCTTTAACGGATCGCCTTCTAGAAGACGAGCATCTGCAGGAATGATGTCTCCAAGTTTGATGCTTATAATGTCTCCAGGAACTAAAATGGCGGCTTCTTGCTCGCTCCATCTACCATCTCTGAGAACCTGAGAAATATTTGAGCATAAGTAATCCATCATTTTCTAAGTAGTTTTCACCAAATCTGTACTAAATAAGATGGGTTTAGGCTGAGATTTATAAACTCTTCAAAGATATTTAGAACTTATAAAATGATATGAGTATATTAGATGCTAGATTAAATAATTTTTGTTAAGAAAAGAGTTCACAAGTACTGAAAATGGGATAATAGACTATTATAAACTCTTTGAGAAAAACTAGGATTATCCCAACATGGAGCCAAGATGGCATAAGTTGTTTTAGTAAAAATACATGCTGCTTTAGTTTTAGCTATGTCAATCATAAAATTACCATTTTTAACATTTTATAAGTACAAAGATTTTATATTATTAAAACACTTAACCAACTTATGTTTAAAATAAGATTTAAGAATTTATAACCTCCAAAAACATCTGATAACACGTAGAACTTGATACATAAAAACTTCCAAATAAGCCGAAACATCTCTTTATCCTAAAAAGCTTAACCTCTTTATCCTAAAAATCTTAACGTGCTAGCTCTTTAAGTTTTAATTATATGTCATATTTGTCACATGACAAACTTCTCATCAGCTTCAAATTCTTATTTTATCCAAATACTTCAATAGTTTATTTTTTAAAATAAAATTTAACACCCTAATCGCCTTCAAAAACATCTTATAACATACAAAAACTCATAATATATCTCAAATAAATTTATCAAAACACCCTCTAAGTCACCTAAGTTCAAGAAACAAAACACACTCATGTTCAAATAGTATATAATATTTACCTTAGTTTTAGGAGCAAGACCAGCCATAAGTGCAGCAGCAGCATTTCCAGCATTATTTTCTTCAATGAAACTAATGGTGGAGTTTATAACCAGCAAACAAACAATACCCACAAAATCTTGCCAATCCGGGGGCTTTCCGCCTCCATTAGCAAGCGCGATAGCCATGATGGCCGCAGCTTCCATAACCCATGAAAGAGGATTCCACATAAAACCAAGAAACTTCAGTATTTTGCTTTCCTGCACAACAACATAAACTACAGTCAATTTTGACACAATTCTGAAATTTTGTTGTGATTGATGTTTAGTTGTAAGGAGAAAGACCTTTTTCTCTTCCAGTTTGTTGGGTCCGAAGATTTGGAGCCTGTTGGCTCCTTCTTCTGAACTCAACCCGTCGCGGCTGCATTTCAGCTGCTCGAAGACTTCCTCTATCGGAACTTTTTCCTGTTATTTTGGATGAAGAAGATTAGTTGATTGAGAAGTTCATGTGATTATTATAGTTTGTGTGGGCGCGCGTGAGTACATATATATTCATATCTATATTATATACAAAGTGTGATAGAACTAAGTAATTTTTTTTTTTATTTTTTTTTTGTGTTTTTAGATAAAGGGATATTTAAAAATAATGACAACAAATTTAAATTTAAAAATACATCTATATTTCATAAAAAATATGAGACCCCATATAATTATTTTGATATATTCTTTATTTGGAATTTGGAAACATCAAAACCAAACATGACTAATTTGTGTAGATGCGTGTATCATGTAGTGTACATACATACAGAGACCCGCTGCCATCCACATGAATGACAGAAGCAGCCATGTGTCTCAAAATGATTGGGTAATAGAAAGTTGACTTTCAGTAGAGGCCCACAGATGCGTGCCCCTTCATCCGCGAAGGCCGGGCCCAATCACGGCGCCTTAAAACGGACGCGCCCGCTCGGGGCCAGCACTACTTCGTGCAGCCCACGCGCTAAGGCAACAGGAATGATCCGGTACGGCCACCGCACCGGGGCCGCACACAGTCTCATATCGCACGTAGACAGGGGAAAGGGGTCATTTTGAAATATTGAGCAAAGTAAGGGGTCAAACATAAACAACCAATTCATGATGAGTATATTTGTCTCGGGCTCTCAGCTGTCAGATGCGACGGGCCGTTAACGGGGAAAGGAAAAAAGTTCTTCATAAGCCAATCAAGGGTTCAGACTTCAGACCCCGCTTGTTTGTGTTTTCAGAGATATTATTTGAAAATTAAAAATTATTTATTTATCGTAAGTATCTTTATTCTCGTTTTCATTTACGTTCATTTCTATCATTACCCTACTATCTTATTATTACATTAATCAAATTCAAATTTGATTTGATATAAAATAATTATTATCATTTCAAAACATAATAGATTTTTAGAAAAATCATCTTTTTATAAATAAAATTTACAGATTTACTAATTTTTCATCTTTTAACCTATCCCACTCAACATTTGCCAAAAAATAAACAAAAAAAATCACCCAAACAGATTTTTATATTCACATAAAATGATAAAAACTGAAATTAAAAATAACAATATAACCAAACGGGCCCTAAGGTACAAATGAAAGTACTCAACGAAATTTCTCAAAACTTTAATTCTTCTTTTTGTCTGATGGGAACCAATTAAGTATGTTATTTATTAATAAAAAATATTTAAGTTCATTACAAACGACACGTCGATCAACTTATATGGAAATAACTCAAAAATTTTTGTTTATCAATCAATTATATCATTAATTAGTTACTAAAGATTGAGATTGAAGTCATTAATGGAAAAATTCTAAAGTAAACTAACTTCCACTGAACTCGAGATAATCACATGATTTATTAAAAAATTACTTATTTTAATGTGGGACTTTTTAAACAACTATTTTAATGATTTCTTTCAAAAAAAAAATCTCAATAAACTCCCAATATAAAATATCAAGATTTCATAAGTTCAAGAAAGATAAGAAATTTCAAATTTATTTTCAAAATCTTACTAAATTCTACTATTTTAACCATATTACTTACAATTATTACATTTATAATTAAAAAATAAATAAATTATTGACCAAAATCTTTTTTGTCTCATCCAGAGAATGATGGACCAAAGTTGTCCAGCAGCACCATGCGCAATTCAAACTTAATTTGTGCATAAGTTACATATTTGCCTAAATTATTGGAGACATAAAGCTAAATTCTATCTTAGGCCATGTTCTTTGGATTAGCTTGTCATAATTATACTTTTGCAGAGTATAGTGACATACATCTTAGTATCTTGTTAATTAATTATCATATCCTATATGGTTGCTTTTGAAAAATAGGAAAGCTTTGTCTCACAGGTTAAGGGTATAAAATCATAAATATATATTCATATATTCTTCTTTTTCTGAGAAAAAACTATTGTTGGTTTCCGACTATATTTTACTGTGCTCAACCATCGGTTTGCAGTATTCTTAACTATTTTGATGAAGTTGATCATTTTCCCTGGACCCATGCCAACGACTGGTGTGCAGTTGATTATTTTTTTTATAAACTCAAACAAACGATCGATCTCGATGTACAAATATCATGTAATACATGCATGTATGAGAGAGAGAGAGAGAGAGAGAGAGAGATTAGGCAATTGTTAGTTTCTTCATGTTTGTATACAAGAAAAAAGAGAGCAAATATAACAGTGGAAGCAAAGCATTTATTTACCATCCCATGCACAGTAAAGATAAATGAACCCTCCCTATTTCCCCCAATATCCATTTTAATATCTTCAAAAAAGGACCAAAATCTATGAAAATGTTCACAATAATCCAACATATCTCAAGAAACATTAATTTATCCCACTTCAAGAAAACCCAGAAAAAAACTCAAGAAATATCTAGTTTCTCAACCAAATTCAATAAAATGAAAAAAAAAAATCCCACTTCAAAATTTCCACAAAAAAGTAGAAAAAAATGAACAATTACCAGATCAACAGTCTCATTCTTTATCTGCTCAAGGCTGATAGCCGTGTCACCTCCCATGTTTGGTTACAGGACAGGGCCTATCCCCCTGCTAACTTAATTTTCAAGAACCAAAGAGATGAGAAGATGTAATTAGATGAGTAAAAACAAAAAGAGGAAGAGGAAAAACAAGATGTTTCCTCTGTTTTTGAGGGAAGAAGTCTCTTGCCCATACCCTCTTTATATATGCCTCTCCACAAGATAATACCGCTTTATGTTGTATTCTAATCCCAACTCCCTCAAGTGGTCTCTCTCTCTCTCTCTACATGCAATTTTCTTTTCTTTTTTTTTAATATCTAAATACATTTTTTTATATATTTACATGTGTTGCATATGCAAATACATACACATATACATATATGTATATCACTCTGCCCATCTTAAAATTGAATATATGTGGTGAAACGAAGTTTTAGATGTGAGTTGAAAAAATTATGATCTTGCATAATTTTATTCTAGAAATGGTATGAATGAATATTTTAAATAAGAGATTTTCTTAAAGTAGAATTTTAATTGTTATAAACTTTGACTGTCTTAAAATTGAATAAGTTAGATATGAGGTTCCAGATGTAGGTTAAAAAAAATTATAATTTTGCGTAACTTTGTTCTATTAATGGTATAGAATCATATTTTAAATGAGGGGATTTTTTGAAAATAAAATTTTAATTGTTATAATTATAAACCTATTAAAAAAAGATGATAAATTTGATAAAAGGAAGGTATGTGTATGTGTGCTCATACATGTATGGCCATATCACCTTATGTTACACATACAATGGACAGATAAGTTTGTAGATGAATAAATGTATAGTATAAAATGTGTAGATTTAACTATATATGGGGTTCCATGTGGGTCCCATGAGGCGAAAAGGTGCTATTCTGCCCTTATGCTTGTCAACATGGCTACCATTATTATTGTTGTAATAAAATAATGACAGCTTTTTCCTTATTTTATTCTCTCTCTCTCTCTCTTTTTTTCCATTTATTTGAAGCAAATATTTATCACAGTTATTGTTGGTTGATTTTTGGGAGCCATCAACCCGTTATCCCCAACATACCTTTGATCCGTTGAGCGAGAGTCCTTTCACACGAGACTCCCAGATCACTATGGCCGACTTTTGTCTATGTTCGACTAGTCAATCTCACAATCAGGCAAGCTTAACACTCAGTAGCAGAATCTTAGTTTGAGCCTACCTCCGTTCACCTCCGTTACTCTTTAGAAGGCATTTGCCCTAGATAAACTACCCACCTTTCAGTGTCACGTCTCCCCCCGAATGATCAGTGCAGCGGTTAGGCATCCCTAGACGAACGAGTGGTCTTTTAGGATTGGTTGTTAAGTGTCACCACCTCTCACCTATCTTACACATTCTATCAAGGTTGCCAGTTGTCACTGCGGAGCTATAGGTAAAATAAATGTTTCCCCTAAATAATTTAGGTGTTTTTGTATTTGTTAGAAAGTGCATTTGGACAGTTTAAATATTTATCATAAATTTAAGAAGTCATTACTTACTTGTAGTAACATTGGGGCTTAGGGCTTTTATTATATACACACATAAGGTCAATGCAATAATTAAATAGTGAAGGAAATTAGCCAAGAAATTAATGTCCTATATAAGCTTGGCACCTGCAGGTTGATTATTTCATTATTTGTCATGGTTGTAGTTGTTGCAAAATAGGCCTTGTTACAATAAATGGGCAATAAATAGCTATGATTTTAGAGGACACAAAACCAATTTGAGCTACATAATTTTTCTTTTAATGTGATATAGTCAACTTTTGAGATTTATGTGTCTTCTTATAGCTTGTACAAAATTGCCATGCTACTTTATTACATTTAGATACTTTTGTAAATAATTGATTGGGGTAAACTCGTCATTTCACTACAAAATAATTGAATTTTGACAACTATAGTACTGATAACCGTGGTGAAAATACTACTCAATGACCTAAATTTAACAGCCATGATGCAAATAGAATCAATGACCCAAATTTAATAACATGGTATTCACAATGATCCAAACTTTACAATTGTTGTGGAAGTGGTAATTAATGAATCAAAATTAACAAGGTGGAAACATTTTGATATTTTCTATATTGAGGTAAAAATATCTAATATATACAATTATATGTCATGGCAGATTATCCACAACCTCACTAGAAATATGCATCATTTCTATGGTAAAAGTGTAACAAGTGACTTTCCACCATCATTACTTTCTATAACATTAACTTTCAGTTATGATAATTACTGAAACTTATTGCAGTGTCTCGTGTTTTTATTTGTAAATTGTCTCAAGTGGTGAGCAATGAGGATCAAGTTTCTACTTGCTGGGAATTAATTATACCAAAAAGAAAGACTTATTTATTTATTATGAAACTTTCATATTTAAATCAAAGAGCATGATGAATAACTCTTAAGATTCTTTCTTCTTCCTTTTTGCTTTATTCTTTTATTTATTTTTATCTTTATTTTATTTTTTTTCCTGCGGATTCAACGACAATAGCAGCATATGTATTCGTGGTTGCTTTTCATCTATGTTGGTAAATATATATATAATATGTTAAGAAACAGCAAGGATCCTTCCTATCTTATATTATTGATGTAGTCCTAGAATTGAATCGAGGATCAGCGAAGTATCGAAAGAATTCTTGATTCTCGAACGCAGCCGATGAAGATCGCCAAAGTTGAATTCCTTTGCCCTATTTAATCACTGATTTTTCTTTGGTGATTCTTGCTTCCTCCCCGCTTAGCTGGAATTAGGTTCTATTTATATTATCCCAATTACGGTTTCATGTTGAGCTCATGGTCCCCTTGAGTTTCATAATTATATGCTTATCTGCTAATAACCAATAATTCCCTAATTATGAGGATTTTGTCTCTATTATTAATATTATTATTAATATGGTTAATTCTTGTGTACTTTTTTGGGTTGAGATTAGGCTAAATTATGCTTTTATCCTTGGAGAATCTCCTAGGTATATCAATATATTATATTAATAAATACCAAAAAAAAAAAAAAAA
>JACFYI010003637.1:424920-438387 GCA_014898755.1 Handroanthus guayacan | reverse complement strand
GCCTAATTTTATTAATGCACAGAAAGTCAGAAACATTTAATTACAGAGAAAAAGTCCACTTTTAAATATTGCACAAAGGAAGAGTGTGTGTATATCCATTTTCACCTCCATGTCAATGTATTTAAAATAATTATAAAAGAAAAAAAAAAAAAACCACCAACACCACCGATAAATAACTACAAAAACTATATGTCTAGCGGCGCAAACTAGTCGAGCCTACTGATGAGTCTCGCGCGAGCCGAATTCGAATCAAGAAAAAATCGAGTTCGAGCTTTACCTCAAATGCATCTTGAGCTGCTTGTAACTAGGATTGCAACTTGCAAGCCTGTATATATTTTAAATAACTTTTTGTATTATTAATTTGATATTTCAAATCATTTTTATACTATTAGTTTGTATATTATTAATATAAATACATATATATATATACATATGACTATTATATGCTATAATAAAAGTATCGTAATTTAATACATTATATTATACTATTTTTCTAAATTAAATAATTTAATTAATTATAATAATTTATTAAATTAAAACTTTTGAATTCGAGTTTATAGTATCATTTAAAATTCAAGCCTAATTGAGTCAAGTTAAGCTTGAGCTCAAGTCTTTCTCAAGTTGAGCTTGAGCTAGAAAAGCAAGCTTGTCGAGCTTGAGCAAGAGCAGGCAAATTTTTCCAAAAATACGGCTTGACTCGGCTCTATTGCACCCTTATATATGTCAATGTATGGTGCAAGCCTCATGCATGTCATTGTCTGTCAACCTACCCAAAAGATAATCAATAAGTAAATTATACTTAGGTGGTATTTGCAATTGATTATGAAAAATACTTCTAAGATTATAAGCCGCTAAAATTTGTTTTGGAGTGTTTGGAAACTCTTTTTCTACTGTGAGTTCTATAAAATTAATTAGCAATAATTTATAATCTCATAAGTAGCCTTTGGACTGCTCATGAGGTGCTGTAAGCTATTATTAATAATAATAAAAAAAATGATTATAATTCCAAGCATTACTATTTTTTGTTGACTTATAGTGAATTATTTAATAGTTTTCAAACACCAAGTACTTTTGATTATAATATGATTTTTTCAATTTTCAGCAAAAGTAGATAATTATGCTTTGACATAATCTATTGCTAATACCACCTTAATATAGATTACATATTTTCTGGTTTGAAATCCAAATATAATTTTTGGAGCTCACCTCATTCATTAACAAAATAATAAAATACGTGCAAGAAAAAAAAAATGTCAAGTTTTGCCAGCGTGATTCTTGCGTATTTGATTAAAGCTTGTTCATAACTGGACTTGCTTAATAATCAAATTAAATCAAACTTAATTGAATGAAAAATTTAAAATCGAATTGAAACAATATTTTATTTGACTCGATGTGATTCTTTCATATTTATATCGGAACTTCTGTGAGAACAATGTAAACTACTATAATAAATTTTTTGTAACAGGCGTATGTTATTAAAATAAATTATTAGATAACATTCATTTCATAGCTAAAGTTAGCTATGAGATTCTCTACTTCAAATTCAACTTTTAATTAATTTTGGTAGAATTTGAAGAAAATATCCCCGTCGCTCATTTTGGCTGCAAATTGCCGAAACTAATAATTGTACTATTTTAAAAATTACGTTTGTTACCAAAAAAATGTGGCTGAATTTAGTCTTAACTTTGAAATTAATTTCCTAACAATTTTTTAATAGTGAATACCCAATTTTTGTTATAGTGAACAATCAAGTGGTACTTTCCCAATCATTCGATCAAAGGCCCATAACGATATCATATCTTATCTCAGATTAAAAGAATCAGAACTTTAAAATAATTTATATGCTATTCTATCTCTCTTATTTTTCTTTTTCTTTTTTTTTTTTTTTCCTTTTTCTTTGAGAGATATCTCTCTTATTTTTCAAGAGATGCTTTTTTACACATTGACTTACCACGATTACTATTCTGAGGAAAAATCCATTGAAAAGATAAAACGTTTGTCAAAACTAATACCCAAAATTAACCACTGGAAAAAGGACAGCATAGGAAGAAAAATATTAATTGGACTTTAATAACAATGGAAAGAAAAATATAAATTGGACTTTAATGACAATGGAAAGTCGTCATTGCCCATGGGGGATAGAGGCTGACTCCATTGCAGACAATAAAGTTTCAACAATGCCCTTAATATGTCGTGGACCCTTCATATATATATATATATATGGAAAAATCATTTTGTCTCCACCCTTCTATTAAAAGGTGTATACAAGTTGATAACTTTCATTTTTAGTATAAATTAATTATTTTAATAAATATTTTTTCTACTCTTAAAGCTGTCATAAGAGTTTTATTTTTATAGATATATAGAAACAATATGTTATAATATGAAAAGGGAAAAATAATGTCACTTCATTAAAAAAAGAGAAAAGACAAGAAAATGGCGGCTTAATAGTAAGAAAAATAAAGATGTATCATCGTATGATTTAAAGACGTCACAAGAGAAGTCAAACGGCCATTTCACATTGTCAAGAGATTACTATTGCTTTAAATAATATACTTTTGACTCTTTTAAGAAGCATATATATATTCAAATGCCAAGAAGAATTATTAATTAACCCTTTGGAAATGAAACAAATAAAGTGGAAAATAAAAGACGTGACCGGACCGGTATTCTGTTGTGTGCTTGTTTCTTGTGGAGCATTATAGAATCTTAGCTAGTATTTACCTAAACCTTATCACAAAAACATTTAATACATATATATATATATATATATATATGCATGTTAAATTGAATATTCCAATATAATTCAATTGGTGAGTTTGATGATTTTCTACAAAAAAAAAAGATCATGAGTTTGAACTTCTTGCATCTAGATTTATTTCAGTATGATTATTTTCTTGAAACTGTGGGGATTGATTAACCTATCAAATAATAATTATGACTCAAATTAGATATTTTACAATAAGGGTTTCAATCTTATAGCCATCTTAATGAGATTGTGGAAACGAGCCCACATTTTTTGAAAATAAAAGTACTTCAAATCAAACATTTATTTAAGAACAATTTGACTCTGTTCGAAACCCATCTCATGCCAAAAGTACTAAATTGAATATTGTTAATTTTTTTTAATTTTTTCAAAAAAAAAAAAAAACATTTCCTAAACTCTAGACTTGTTCAATTATTATCAGAAGCTAATATATATATATACACACATATTTATTTATATATAATACTGCATAGTAGCTCACATGTATAGAAAACTACATAGAGTGATTCCACCTTGTTCATATATAAATTGGCAAAAAGATGTCAATAGCAAGATTATTATAAAATCCACCATAATCTAAGTCAAATCTTTTTATCACGAGGAAAAAATAAAAAAATAATACAAAATGAAAAGAAATGACCTAATGTGGCTGGCTACAGGTGGTACTACAATTATACAGTCTGCGCAATTATAAAAAATTATTTAATAATTAATAACCAAAGTAAAAAAAGTCCTAATTTTATACCTCCTCAAGATGCAATGAACACGTAATTTCTTAGGTCCCATCCTGAAATTTTTTATATATTTGACCTACATCCTAAATTCAGGTTACATCTTGAGTTCTCATATATATTTTAGTGCATATATTTATTAATTTTCAACGCTGCATATGTCATGGAAATGCCCTCACCACACGCATGTGCTTGCATTATTGTACTTTTTTTAGTCACAAAATGGGACCATATTGTTAGCCAAATTAATAATACTATTTAATTAATCTGTCACATCACGCGTCTCCACAAAAAAAAAAAAAAAAAAAAGCACCACCCTGAAGAAGAAAAAACTTGATCCATTACTTAATTTATTCCATTAATAAACTATCTATAGAAGTATATCATATTGAAGTCATCATTTGCTTTGCTTACATCTAGGGATAAAATTTTGCTAATTTGGATTTAGATTCAAGTCAATTTGTGACAATAGAATAACAAGATCCTGAATTAAAGATGTGAGTTGCAACAAACAATTAGGCTGGTTCAGGTAGCCTCAACGATAACCTTTCGATACTTAAGTAATTTGAGTCTTATAAGAATCGGTAATGAATATTAAGAGTGAGAACACGAGTTAGTAAATAAAAAGTTATCTCAGTTATAATGAAATGTGTATTTATCATATTCAGGATATATTGATCCATACAAATTCACGGAGTGTCATCAGGGAACCTTATAAGATGCCAAATCTTAGTCCTAAAACCAACTTGTATTTTTTGAGCCAAGTGGGGTCTCAAATGCCCCAGCGTAAAACACATGCATCCAGGCCTGTTTAGTCATTAATGTACTTTTTTATGGCATTTTGGACTTTTTTAACTTGATTCATATCATTGTATAATATATGTCTTGGAAATTAATGACTCTTCGTCTCATTTCACAAAAAATAATTGAATCGTGACAGAAACGTCATTTATGTCCTTTCGAGATGTTATTTCAAGAAAACATTGTTGTCAATGCATGTTGCAAAATCGTTAGTCACTACTACAACAAAGTCAACTTCGTTTAAAATAACTCAATTATTGTAAAGACCCCTCCTTAAAATCTATGTCTATATTAAGCACGTCTTATCTACGTCACCGCAAATACAATTTACATTCGACCACTTAAGTATTGTCGTAGCAAAACAAGTTACCATTCTTTCTAAACGTGTATCATTAATATGTATCTTATATTCCTCTTACATCGACAATCTACACAAGTAATGTAGATTAAAAAAAGGATTCAAGTAAAACACCATTATTAATTGACGTCAACAATGACTCAAACATACAATTCAATTATTATTATTATTATAATTATTTATGTCAAAATTATGACTCATGCTATGCCACCTAACTAGATAATTGTTAAATCATACATAATGATGCTATTATTAAGTTTTTGTCTCATATCGAAAGAATCGAGATATTAAGATATATATATATATAATTTATAAGTTTTCCTGCATCTCTCCTTTCAAAGAGCTTTTTTAGGACAAAACCCCTTATCATAAGTGTCAGTAGAGCAATATCTCAAAACGGTTGAACTCTTTGTGTCTCGTAGTAGAGTTGGGCGACAATTAATCTCAGATAACTCACCCATTAATCTCAGTTAATCAATTCTCGAGTCAAGAACCTATCAATTTCCAATCTAATCCTTACTCTAGATTTCAAAAAACATCAAATAATAATGTTATGTTATGTATTTCCTTTTATAACATTATATATATCATATCATACAATTACTTGTCGTAATTTATTTCTAACATTGATGTGAAGGGTGAGTGTATGAGGTGAGTTAAATTTGCCCTCACGGCAAATATGTATTACCTTCACAGGCAAAGAACTATTGCAGCATGGATAATCTATATAGACAGTTGTTTTCACCATTAGTTGACTCCAAAAAGAGTCCTTATCCCAAGATTTTGATGTGAAATTTGACAAGTTGGATTGAGATGTCTGCTTCCCACCTACAAAGTTTGAATTCTTTGGATATTTGACAATGTGTGCGTGGGGAAGATTAGTTTAACAAAGTTGAATTTTTATCAAATTTTATCAATTAATTAGGTTAGTTTCATTGAACATGAATAAAAATAGGGATAATTCTATTAATAGAAAGCCAATTATAAAATTAAATTTGAAAAGTTAGAATGAAACCCACCACCACTCGTTCAGGTAATGGAAAATTTAACAGATACTTTGGCACGTTATACTTAGAACCCTCACTATAAAATAGTATAGCATAGATGAGGAAAATTTTCACGAGTAATATATTTAGTAATAAAAACTTTTATTTCATTACTAATAATATGTTTTATGTCATAATAGTTTCCTTTTTGTCATAATATAATTTAATAGTTACAAAAATTTGTGGTTTTAAATTGTCATCATATAGAGTTAGTGACACATATATAGTAATAATCTAGTGATAACAAAAATTTTCACTGACAAAATTTTCAGTATAACTAAGTCTGTTACTATACAAATGTCACTAATTGTCAATCATAATAACTTAGATAAAAATTTTGTCACCACTAAATATGTGGAAATCATTATCGTAACATAATACAAACTTTGTCACATTTTAGACAATTTTTGTATTGTTACTCAATTTTTTGTCATTCAAATCATCTTTTTTAATTGAAATATAGTGTGTAATTTTAATTTGGAGTTTGACAAGTTGGATTGAGATGCTTTCTTCCTACCTTCAAAGAATTGGTGCTCTTTGACATTGGACGAAGCATGAGGTAGGATGATTAGTTTAATAAAGTTGAATTTTATCAATTTTGATTAATTAAATGAATTTCCTTTAATATATTTAGATTATTGAGGCCTGCATCATGGTACATGTTGATAATATATATATATATATAATTATTTGAAATTAATTTCATATCAATGTCATGTTACTAGTTGAAGTAAGCTCGGCCAGTCAATGGATAGGATATTCATGCCCATACCCTATCCATGCCCATTGAAAATATTTTAATGAGTATGGGTAGGGTCTATACCCATAACTTGCCCATGAGCCCAAAGATTACTCATATATAATAATATTCAAATTTTATTAATTATTAATTAATGTAAAATTATTACTATCTAGATGAAATGCATATTAATAAATGTATGTGAAAACTTAATGCATATAAATTTAAGAATGTATATATATATATTAAATTTTGTGCGATAAATATACTAATTTTTTTCAGTTATATATTTACTTGGTTTGAATATTTTTAGTTGTAGACTTATATTAATTAATTATATATTTGCTTGATTTTAATATTTTTGTATTAAATTAAAACATGTTCATTTTACATTTTTTTCACATAAAAATAGTAAATTTAAATGAGTAATCAATAGATGATGCAAAAGCAAATTTAGCAATAATAATTCTAGCAGATGAGATAATTTCGAACAAAAACTTGCTTTTATTGGAAATTATTTAAAAGGTGTGCCATATATATTTGAAAAGATTAATGAGTCTAGTTTCAAACAAAATAATCAGTTCCCAAAAAGAAAGCTTGTAGAATAAGTTATAACTTTTTTATTAGAGGATGCCAACAAGGCAATTTGGTTAAAAATATGAATATTTGAAAAAACATGAATAATGAAGGATGCTTTCATATAAGTCTGTCAAAAATATTCGAATATCTTTTCGACCATCTCCATTCGTATTTGAAATTAGCGAATATTGTTCATATTTAAAAATAGTCAGAGATTCTGTGTTCATATCTATTGCCTAAAATTTTAGATATAGATATAATAGCATCTACATCGAAATATTCGCATTCAAAAATTATCCTTATTTTCGCAAAATTTTAGATATAATTATTTATATAAATAATATAATGTATAGATATTAAATTATATATAGAAATAAAATTCAAAAATTATACGTTATATATTGAAACTTTAGGCTATGCTAGAATATTTGAAATAATTTTACTCATAAACTTTATTTTTAGGCATTAATATAACAAATTCAGATATATGAAATAACAAATTCAAATACAAGATAAAGATTGAAAATAATAAATACAACAATATCTCAATATTATATTTGCATCCTAGCTATTAAAACGAATATCGAATATTCGAATATCTTATTGATATCTGACAAATGCAAATATGGATATTTATTTTCAGTATCCGATAAAAATTGAATCCAAATGTCCACATCCGACTAATAATCGAATACAGATACAAATTTACTAATATCCACATCCGAATATCCGAATTGATATGCTTACTTTCATGGACCCAATGGATTTTGAATAAAATAAGATAGACCCAATGAGTATTAATATTTAAGGATAGACCCAATTGGTAGACTATATAGGTCTTAATAACCATTGGGTATGATAGAATATATGATCTTGTTACGTGGATATTTTAGAGTATGGGTATGGGTATGGGTAGGGTATTATCCTATTCATTTACAAGCCTAAAGTAAGCTGCTTAAACTAATTAATGAAGTTGGCGGAAACTAATTTTATTGTTTTCACAAACCCTCGGATATGAATGAACTATGATGTTTTCCCTTTTTTCTTTTAATATTAGATCAAATAAAAATAAAAATACAAAAACGAAGGAAATAGATTCAGGAGTGTTTATATATGGATCCATTTATTTAAAAAGAAAAATAACACTAAAAAAATTAAATAAAAAAAAGAAAGAAAAAACCCCCTAAAAGTAGCTTATTAAAGTCGGAATTTGGACTGCCAATGGCGCATCCAAAAAGATGAACATAGCGCAGCCAGTCTCCACAGGTGCAATATATTTACCTTACAAGAGGAACGAGCAGGTATTCAGCATAAAAGAGCTGCACATAACAAGAAAACGACGTCGTTACAAATTTGCTATCGACGAGTCACATAAGCAAGAATCCATCCCATAATGCATAAAGCAACATGAGTAAAGTTAGTTGATGGTCAAGTCGAGAAAGCTATATCAAGAAAAGAGGTAACTACACTTTGTCATCTGAGTTATGATCGTTTTTACCCTTCACTCACTAATTTTTATTTTTATTTTTTGACTCAATCGACTATGTTAACTTTGTGAAAAGTTGCAACTACCATATAATCTCACTGTTTGTGAAATATTTGAGAATATCCTGTAAAAATACTAATACTGATTATATCGGAGATGAGGCTATATTATGATGTGCAACTTTAACTTATAATTGGCGCTCAAATCTTGAGATTTACAAATATTCCATTGGAAATGAGGCTACTTTTTTTTCTTTTTTTTTTTTTGGGGGGGGAGGGGGGATGTCTAGTGAATGAAGTATAAAAACAGTCATAGCGGACGGCAACATATAACTATCCCTTGAGAAACTTCAGTGATTCCAAGCAAGATCTCACAAGCTAGTGTAATTAATTGCTACCTATATAGCTTATGAGATCGACCATACAAATGTGCAATAAGACGTAAGAGGGTGTTTGGGTGAGCTTATAAGCTCTTAAAAACATCTTATAAGATGTTTAAGAGCTTATAAGATATCATAAAGTGTTAGGTAAAATTTTTCAAAAAAGATCTTTTTAGCTCCAAAAATAAGATATTAGGAGCTTATAAGCTTCATTTAAAAAAGTATGGAGCTCCTAACTTATTTTTAAAATCTTACTATCTACCTTCATTTTTAACCATTTTAATTACAATATTGTCATTATTAATATCTTATAAGCTAAAAGGTCTTATTTTATCCAAACACTTTAACAACTTATTTTTAAAATAAGATCCAACATCTTATAAGCTCCAAAAACATCTTATAAGATGTAGGAACTATAAGATGTTTTAAATAAGCTTAGCCAAACACTCTCTTAGAGGGTGTTTGGGGAAGCTTATTTAAAACATCTTATAAGCACCTACATCTTATAAGATGTTTTGAAGCTTATAAGATGTTAGATCTTATTTTAAAAATAAATTGTTAAAGTGTTTGGATAAAATAAAATCTTTTAGCTCATAAAATGTTAGTAATGACAATATTGTAAATAAAATGATTAAAAATGAAGATGCTTGTTAAGATCTTAAAAAAAAAGTTGGAAGCTCCTTACTTTTCTAAAAAAAGCTTATAAGCTCCTAACATCTTATTTTTTGTGCTAATAAAATCTTTTTTGAAAAAATTAACCAAACATTTCATGATATCTTATAAGCTTTTAAACATCTGATAAGATGTTTTTTAGAGCTTATAAGCTCACCCAAACACCCTCTTAATCTTATGCAGCATTTCACGAATCGGAGATCTAAATTTAGAGTACTACGATATTGAAGTGCAACGACGACAAAACAAGTGAAAATTCAAATACATTGGCACAATACTTGATCACCTTCCATATGAACATGTAGAAGGAGGTTATCGAAGCCTTGCTCTTAAAATCGATGGACTTTGCTCGATCCCATAGCAAAAAACCCAATAACGTATGACCGATGACCTAAAATAAGTGCAAAGAAAAGCCAATTGAATAGCTAACCATCTGCAGTTTTCTATACTAAACCAAGATTAGTAGTGCAGCAAAGTAAGCTGCTTTAGCCAATTCTTGGTGTAATTCTAACTCGTCAACATTGGTTTCAGAATTATTCATTTTTTCATCACTTTCGCTGAAATCGTCACCTTTACTAAAGTTAGGACCAATTTTTTTCCTAAAATTTGTCATATAACAAATCACATTTTGCAGGCGTAAATTTTCTCGTTTTCATCTATATGTGGGATTCATCAGCCTTTATTAAGAACAAGCACAAAAATTTTTGAGGAAGATTGTTGTACCGTTGTCCACTTGCTCCAAGTGCAGGAAGACGTTGCTCCGACTAACAAAGCAACAGCATATGCCATTTCAAGAAGGGAAATGCAGATTCAGAAGACCTGCGACGATCGTTCAACGAACTCAACCCAAAAAAGTTAGGCATAATGGGATGGTTCAATATTAAATGATAACTAACCCTCTCTTGTCCTAATCGGACAGTAAAAGATCGAATCCCGTATATCTTGTCCCCAACAATATCAGGTATGTCCTGACAAACATGAAATCTTAAAGTCAAAAGAAGCAATTTTCTCAGTTGCAAACTACCAAACAACCATGAAGATACTCACCACTCGTTCCAACCAACAAAAGATAAGGTCCCCCGATATTAATATTATGTATTGGTTTCAGATATTTTCTTGTATTGAATTCTTAGGCATCGATCACTTGATGTCGAAGATAGATTAAGATTCCTTGAAAGTAATACATTGTGCTATAAAACGTTTTACAAAAAGTAAGGATTCTTTTAATTACCTTAACATAACAATAGTCCTTTACTGGACGTCACAAAAGATAATTTACCTTAAACAACGCAATGACGACTGAGAAGAAGCTCATGAATGCAGTTGCGAATATCACCGGCTTTGTGAGGACAGCTGGTCGTCCATAAACATGCATCTGAAATGGCAAAGAACATTAGTATTATCAAAACTACATTTGACTTTTTACAAGTGTCCATGCTAATCTGTATGTATGTAGGTTAGAGTTCGAAAAATATTGCATAAATCTATTCATGTCGGCCCTTAAAACAAGGGGTCGAGATTTTCTGCATGTCATGTAGTATGTACTTCTTCCTGAAAAAGAAAACGAATGTCTAGAATAGAAACACGGTCATTTTATTCATAATTTGATCCTTTGAAGTTTCAACACCTGGACGTGCAAATAGAACGCGATTTGTACGATCACTGCTCGCACAGCGAAAATGCACATTGCAGCAACTACAGCAAATCTCTTCCATCTCAAAAGTGGTACCTGCAAATTTTCCGACAAGAAACAAATCAACAATGCTTAAAATCAAGAAAGGTATACTTTTGATGCATAGTTTCAGCTTTGAACAATATGAGAAACAAATTCATATGAAAGAATCAACTTACGTTAATGGAATATGCAGTCCCGAGTATGAAGCTGATAAAAAGAGCCCAAAACAATGGCCATGAGCCCACAACCCATCCAAGCCAAAAACTCTAGGAAACCAACAATTTTCCATCAAGAGAACGTTGATAAATTCAGACCAATATGTCAGATAACATAAGTTTAGTAAGTTATAAGCAAACTAAATGAAATCATTTTACCCACCAAGAAGGCAAAGGACAAGACAATCACCACACCAGTTGTGACCGAATATTCCCCCGATGCCAACGGTAGATATGGTTTGTTCACCTGAAAAAGAATAGGTGCAAGAATATTTATCAACAAGTGGCAAAATGTAATTAAACATGCAGTGGAACTAAAGAATCATGAGGCGGACAAGTTAACAAAATTTCACCATCACCAAAAGGGCATTGACAAAACAAAATCTTTCCTGTTCTTCATACACAAACATAGTTGCATAAGAAGATATTTCCAAGCAAACCTTGTCTATTTCTATGTCAGAGATTTGATTTAAGCCAACAATGTATATATTCATCAAAAGGGCAGCAGCAATAGCCTGCAAAAAGTGACGGAATTTCATAAGTTCAGCAAAAATCAACTTTATTATGCCAAGATTCTAACCCCATAAAAACTGTCACACCTCGAGTACCCCAGTGAAAAATAACGGCGAAAAATCTGAGAGCTTCTCAATTGCAAGGAGAGAAACCGAGATTATGCTCAACGCCTGCTCATGGAAACAAATCGTAAGTTATCCCCTGTATCGAAAACTAACCATTTACATCTTAGAGTGCACATATAACAAGAATTATGAACCTAACTGTTCCGATAATTGTATGAGGCCGCGAAAACCTGTAGAAAGCATCTAACGAGTGTCCTAGTGATCTCCACGGGCTCTTGGAAGGCTCGGATTCAAAAGATTGTCCGGAATCTGCATGCACTGTATACTTCACATCATACCTTCTATTCAATGTAACACCTTTTTGGCCAATACTTTTGATGTTATGGTGCATCAAATTCTGCTTTTGTACCGAAGACCTCATGGGCATGGCACAAAGTCTCTCTACTCGGGAAGTTTTGCATTTTAACACGTGGGCTGCTACAGGGGAACCTATTAGACCCAGATAATAAAAATACTAAAACATAGGTTTTAAAATCCAAGAAACATAGATCACAAACACAATGTAATTAAGAGACATATGCGCATATAACTTAAATAGAAATAGCACAAGCAAACTCAAATAAACAGAGAGAGAGAGAGAGGAATACTGGGAAAAGCTTAAGCCAAAATTTCACATCAGCAGCTAATAATACTGAAAGCTACCTCAATGCTGAAAGCAGAACAATTAATCATTCTACAGGGAAAACAAAAGAAGCCCTTATGCGATTAAACATTGAATGTATCAAAATTTAACCCAGGAAAAAAAAAAAAAAACCACCACCAGAAAGAAGAGTAAAATAGGAAATATGCACATACCAGTTGGAGGAGAGCTTAAATCAGCAGCAAATGGAAATGGGAGCAGAAATGAATGTTTCTGAAAAGACCCAATTGGCAAAGACTCCATTTTTTCTTGAATCTGTAGCAAAGTCACAATGGCTATATGGAGTCATAATAATATCTCACTGAAAGAAGTACGAACGAAAAGGAGAGTTGCATGTTGGCCACCGGGGTGTCCTGGGAGCAACTATTTATTGGGACAAGATCCCCTATTTCAAATTGTGTTTCATCTCCTATTCCATATCTTTAAATACATGCCACGTGTATGGAATATTTTCTTATACAAATATTTTGTAATAAATGTAATACACATGGCGTGTATTTAAAACCATGGAATAGGAGATGAAATACAATTTAAAATAGGGGATCCCGCCCCCTATTTATTAACCGAAGTGAAATAAAGCGAATAAAGTAACCCAGATTTTTCCGTCTAATTTGAAAGAACTGATTTTGACAATGGAATATCAGGGCCATGTAGAGGTGTCAAACGGGACGGGCCGGGACGGGACGGCCCACGAAACCGTTTAGCCCGGCCCGCTATGGTCCCGGGCTTAGATGGGCTGGA
>JACFYI010003637.1:411605-424820 GCA_014898755.1 Handroanthus guayacan | reverse complement strand
CCCGGGCCCAAAATATTGGGCCCAGGTGGAACCTATATATGGGCCGGTTCGGCCTGGCCCGCCTGTGAACAGTAAAAGGTCCTGGGGCGGGCCGATCTTTTTTGCAGGCTAGGCCAGTCCGGTCCGGGCAGCCCGGCCCGTTTTGACACCTCTAGGGCTATGTTCATTTTGGGGATTTGATTAATGGAAGTTCCGGTTACGAAAAATTTGAAAGATGGTTTAGATGGGTGGGTGAAGAATTGATAGTATATTTACTTTAATGATTCAAAGTAATTTGTTTGACTTAAATTGGTTGAATTGTTTACTTTAATAATTTCTTATAATATGATTTAAGTAACTAAATTATCTATATGTCCTTTCAAAATATTCTTTTTCTTGCCAGTAAGGTTTTTGGCAAATTAACTTAACTTTTTCAAGGCCAAGGACTTGTTGGTAAAAAGTGAAATTTGGTTACATAAACCAGCCTCCAATTTTGATTTAATTAATAGACCATAAACCCATGTAACAACGGGGTGGCCGGAAGGCCTGTTGCAAGGTAAACGGCTGTTAAACTTGGTGTTCTTTTTCCAAATCTGCATAATTTAGAAATGTAAACATGGCCCAAATTCTACTCTGGATTTAAGTTTTTGGGAGTTGAGGTATATTTTCTTATAACCCAAACTTGTATAATAATTTATCTAAATTTAAGTAAAAAAATATTTACATTTTCTATTTGATACTATTTTTGTCCTTTTATATCTATTTATTGTTTATTATTTTTTTTATTATATAGTAAGTTATTGAAAAAATTCTCTTATTATTATATTGATATTTGATTATAATTGATATATTATTTAAATAATGCGATCACTTCTTTATGAAAAAAAAAAATGTTGATGCCTTTAGATTTTACAGCAAGGCTTATTTGGATTTATGTGTAATAGTGATGGATTTGACAATGCGAAGCCTATAGACGTCACCTTAAATATTATCAGGATAATATCAAATGTTATCTGCAATTAGAAATCGTTGCGATATCCAAAATTCCTTCTGTCATATTTTACTGTAAATAAGTCAAAAATGGTTCTTTTTCTCTATAGAATAATTTTTTTATTTTTAATAAATTTCTTCTCTGTAGAATACGTTCTGTGGGGCTTGAATATATTATATGTTAGACATTCTTAAGTTAAGATGATCTTTGTACAGAAATAAAATTGTCCTCGGATTTCGTCGCTAGCAATGAAGAAAATGTCTGCTATAAAAGCAAATGAAAACATAAATTAATTCAAAATATCTATTTCCAAAATAAAATAGCTCCTATCTAGCGAATGGATTGGATCTGGATTGTTACAATCTGAATTCAGTAACAAATTCCATATCTAAATTCGACCTAAAGACCTATAGGATCCAGGTCCATCAATAATAAGTATTAACCCGAGAAAATTTTGAAACTTGATAATAAAATCCGACCAAAGTAGTAAATAATAAATGTATATCTGAAAAAACATATGCACTATTTTATTGAAAAATGCTTAAAAATATATAGACTCTTGCATCATTAATTAAAACGTCATACATGTTACCTGTACTTAAGAATCTTCATCAAAATTTTACATATTGTAATTATTACCTTAATAAAATAAAATTTGGATTCAAAACTTTACGAATGATTTAATTTCTTATCTGATTCACTTGTTCTGAATTATAATATTTATAATCAAATTTTAATCCATGTAATATTTTGATCAGTTAAAGATTCCAAAACCCTATCAAATTCAACTTCGAGTCAACACGGACGCCTTAGTAGTATTATTGTGAAATATTTTGGACTAGCATCAACTTAAATGCACAAGGGCATCCTCTCTCCCAACTTCAAGAGGATGTTTCAAGGGCACAAAATTGTAGAATAAAAAGGCTACTGGACTAAGAAATTGCTATATATGATCAATTTGTCTCTCTATATTTCCTTAATTTGGAGAAGGCAGTCAGTCTAGGTGATCTAATGATGATTTCTTGCTCTACCACCAAACTGTGGAAAAAAAGACAAAAATGTCTTCAATATATATATATATATATATACACTAATTTGAGGCCCTCCCACTGCAAAGAAGCAATATACACGAGTTTTTCCACTTATTTTGTTGCTATGGAGAGAGGAAATTTCACAAATTGGTTCAAATTTGAGGGATCAAAAGTAGTGCAACGAGCAACTCTTTTTATTAGATTTTGAACCTAAAAATCATCTTTAAAGCATCCAAGCGGGTAAGGAAGCGCACAAGACAACCAGCCAGACAGCATCAAGACAACATGAAATGAAAAGGTTTCATAAAAGAAATACATTAAATCTTTTCTTTTTTGAAAAAAACAACAATTAAATTCAATCAACACATACTTTCACAAATCAAAGACAGGAAATAACACAAAAAAATTCTTCCAAATTACCATGCGATACACAAACTTTAAGTTATCATACAGTAGATAAAAGCTCATACAGCACAAATAAGAATCAAATCATAAGCAAGAAGTTATAAAATCTCCTCATTGCCAGTTAGACAATGACTCACCGACAAGATACAACAAATGATAATCATACTTTGAAAATGAAGCCAATTGACCTAACATGGTTCAGGTCCATTATTCCGGTAAAAACATCAGCCCATAACAATAGATAGAAAAAAACCGATAAAAAGATACACCCAAAAGAAGAGCGAGAACAAGCAACATCCAAACAAGTGAAAGCATGAATTATTAAACATAAACAAGGAAGAAACAGAACCAATGACATGGTAAACCATACACACATCCCAAATACTTTTCTCTCTATTTTTCTGTTGTGTCTCTCTCAAGTTTCCTCAACTTACAGAACCTGAAGCACAACACCACAAGCATGAAGATGTAACTAAACTGTATGTATATATATATATGTATATATAAAATATGGTACCCTACAATTCTACCAATTCTAGCACCCTAGAGAGAGAGAGAGAGAGAGAGAGAGAGAGAGAGAGCTTTTAGCTCAAGTAGTCAAGTGTCAAATTTCTTCAACCCCAAAGAATTGTTTTCTGTGCAGAAAGCTCCCAATTTTTCATGCCACCTCACTCCTGGTTATATCACAGAACTTGCTAATGATAGTTCATGAATCTCACTCAGCATCCACTCTTCCCCAGTTTGCCCTCCAAGAACTATAGCTCTCGTCCCGCCAACTATGCACGTACTGTGTCCCCACGCAAATCTAGGAGGTCGCCCGGGTACATTGAGAATCCTCCATGTTGGCTTCTCTTCGGTGGGATCAAGTATGTAGAGTCGGGAAGCAGAGTGAAGGCCAGCCACAGAGCCACCAAAGACAAGGATTCTACCACCGGGGAGACTCACTGCCACGTGGTCGAGTCGGGGAGGGGGAGCAATGCCTCCTGGATTTCCAGCGCCGGGCATCCCACTTCCCGTAACGCATCTCCAACACGGTTCGTCTTCGCTCAAATCCATAGTGAAAACATCACTCGATCGAAACCTTAGTGGACCACTCTTGGCAAGACCTCCAAACATCAAAATTTTCCTTCCACCGTAGACAGATAATGTGTGGCCCAAGCGTGAAGGAGGGGTCCATGCTACAGGTATCTCTCGCCATACTGGTTTCTCCATTGACAGATCGAGCAAGAAGGTATCACTCAAAAGAACTCCAGAATCTGCACAACCACCTGAAACTATTAGCTTAGTCCCATCGAGGGTGCAGGAGCTATGCCAAGACCGAGGGAGTGGAGGGGCCAAGCTAGAGATTTCGCGCCAAGTGGGATGTTTGGCATCCAAGTCCAACACAAAGACATCGTTAAGTAGCCCTTGTCTCCCACAACCACCAAACAGGACAAGATTAGAACCATTCACACAAGAAAGTGTGTGACCCCAACGTCCGGGGGGTGGAGAGCTCACCTTGACGTGTTGCCACTCAGGATTAGTTGAGTTTAGGTCCAGTACGAAGGTATCATTCATGGGCTGCATATTGACGCCCTCTCCACCAAAAAGAACCACACGATTCCCAACAGCACATGCACTGAAGTTGCAACGAGAAGGTTCAACTGCACCTCCAACTGTTAGTTTTCTCCATGCTGCTGCTTCGAGAGTTGTAAGTTCCCTTGCCAATCTACCCCACCCTAATCTTTTAGCACCAGGCACGGTCTCTAGTACCCGAGTTGTTTCACTGCCCCATGCATTTTGGCAGACCATTCGCCAAAGATCTTCGTTCTTGGTTAAATCATAAAGCCGTCGACAAACAGAACCAAAAGATGCAATATCCCTTGGAGTCAAACGTGAAAGGATCTTGAGAGCAATTACTTCGTCGCTTAACTGCATTATTCCGCAAACCCCACGGCTGACGTTCCTGATACAGTCTGGATCTACTCCAGTTGTAGAGATATTAAATCTAAGCCTATTGGATGCTCTTGCATATTCCTTGGCTGAAGATCCTGGAAGCGGACCCAGATCGAGAGTTACTTCTGTAAAAACTTGTATGCCAATGATGTGTGTTATTGTTTCATCATCACCGTATATTGGGGTCATACGCAATCTATTCATTAGTGGAGATCCATCTTTTCTGAAATTTAATAATTCCCCTTCAAACTCAATCCCTTCCTCAAGGCATCTTCTTATCTCTGCTACTACTGAGGGGTTCACAAGAGGATGTCTCCGCTTGGCAAATGGGCCTCTGCATTGCAAGAAGCGGCTGCAGTAATTCCAAACGAATCTAGGCATGAGTACACTATCATATATATCATCCAAAAAAATAAAAAATAAAAAAACAATAGCAAGTGCTCCCAACAGCTTCAACGGTGTTAGCACCCAATATCTTGTTGGTTTTTTGGCAATGACTCTTTTTTTCTTATTTAAAAAGGGAAAAAGAAGGGGGGGCCAAACAAAAATTGAACTTTTTCGGTACATTCATAGCTTACGAGAAGCAAAACCTTATAATTAGAAGAGAGGCATAATAAGCATATGATAAGCATACAAAACTGAGAACAACAGCAACCCTTCATCACACGTTACAGGCCAGAAAAACAGAATTATTTTTCTCAAAAAGTTTGACCTCAATTTCGGTGATTATTGAGCCATTGGGATCAATTTTCATTCAGAGGATTGAGTTTTAGAAAGGTAAATCATTCTCCAACAACAAACAAACTAACAATATAGATTACAAAAGAACGTAGATGAAAACAGCACTAAGATATTCTAATAAAGCAGCTTTAACCAGAGATATTTACTGCACGTAGCACACTGATTGCAACATTCAGTAGATCAACTGCGGGACAAAGATTGTTCAAGGAAACTTGCAAGATAAATAACCATCAAAATAGTTAAATGAAATTACTCTTAACATTTATTATGCCTTTTCTAAATCAATGAATATATAATAGAAACACTATGAGTGCATACAAACTCTTGGGAAATAAAGTACTACTCTAGCCATACTGCCGAATATACAACCAGAATTAATTCCATGGTTCTCCAGTCCAGCTATCAACTTAGGAGTATGAATCTCTTCTATAAACTATCACAGCGCAGCATCACCCTTATTATGGACAAGAAGGTACTACAAGGAAAGATTTAATACACTCGCATGTATCTAAGACAAGGAATAGGAGATGAAGCACCATTTCAAGATAGAGGATCCTAACTGCCTTCTAACGGTTTAATAAGATATCCAAACGGACGAACAAATGCATAAACAATAAACTGTGTGTATGAGTGGGTTAAATTTTGTTAAAATAGGAGTAGGGAAAGAGTTTAGTTATACAAGCAGGAGGCAGAGTTTGGTCTAAAGTCCCATATACAAAAAACTTAGAAAACCCAGGACTGGCTTACATATTAAAAGTGTGGGCAGCAGAACTGGCTAAGTCATCTTTGCACATGGGACAATGATGTAGATTCTAACCGTCGCGCGTCTAGTGAGATTCTAAGCAAGGTTGCATCTATTGCTGGTTGAAAACTATTTCCAAACCCTCCCTTGGCCTTGCGCTTGACCTTAGGCCCTCAAGAATTTTTGAAAAGGCTCCCTCTAATCCAAGCTCTACAATACTTAGTTTCTTCATATTTATTTATTTATATGTGTGTATATATATATATCTAGATAGATATATATATATATATCTAAATGGCTTCCTCTTGATAATGTAAATTTGGCTACATATTTGTTTGGGATATTGCTCTACCTATTTGCTGACAGAAATAGAGCAATGTACAGTTGCTAATAAGTTAACACATTTTACATGAGTCAACAAAAACACACATACAACATATACCCTCAACTTGAACTAGGTTGTACTTAGATAGGATCATCTGGAAATTTAACAGAACACCTGAAGAAACATGATATTATATATTAGCCCTCTCAAGAATAGGCAAATATTTCCCCCACCACATTTGTTCTCCTAGTTAAAAGTTTTGTCGGCGACAATTTGTCATGGCACAAATTAGAATTTTCTAGATCGCTATCATCTTTCATTTTCAATTTAAATATAAATCACATTACACCTGTGTGCAACAAATATATTCATATAAATCAGTAAATGATGAAAGTTTAAGATGTGAGATTGACAAGAATTACCTATAGACCTTAGGAGATCAAGTAACGAGACGAGATACATTTTATACGTTCCTAGCATTTGAGAGCTTTCACACAATTCATACCATATGAAATCTAAAATTGCTAGCTGACACAATAGAAGTACAAAAATCAGTTAATTAATCAGCTGAATTGCATCCTAACTGAGCAAGTATGAATGTCAGCCAACACATTGAAGCTTGACATTAAAAAGAAAAGACCAATAAAGTTATAATTAAAAAGATCTTTTAAAAGCAGTTCTTACAAAGTGTTATCTCGGAAATCCTAACCATTTGCTGCATGCTTTAAGCACTAATTCGGTGAGCAATAGTGATATTAATGGTATAATTATAATTGACAACATGAAAACATAGCCAATGTCAAAATTTTGAATACCTAATGCGGTGGCATACCAACATTTTTTGTGAAGTACAGTGAAGCTATATGTTTTCCTTAGATCTTCAATCCTTATAATGTATTAATTAACATTGGCTTGTGAGGAAAGAAAAAGATTGGTGCCCCTGCCCTAAACTGAATAGCTTTTAATCTCCATTTCAGAGTGTTCACAGGCAATAACCTCCCTCCAAATACAGTTAGAAAAACTTCAGGCACTGCATGCCACAGGGAGGCATCAATATGGTGGCCAAGCAGCAGAAAGTGGCAGTGGATGACATAAATAGAGAAGAGGAGCAAAGTAGACTACAATCTGCAAGAGAGCAAAAGAAGAAAGAGAATTCTTCGAAAAAGGAGGAAATCAGACAGTAAGAACCTCAAATTTAGATGAGAGAATGCCAGAAAGGAACTTGGGTTTAATAGAGGTCATTCTTTTCATTGCTTGGTTTTGTGTATATAGTCAGTTATCAAGCGATGACTTTCCTCCTAAAACCCCAAACCTAGAAGCACAAGGGTGTTAAGAGTTGAAATGACTTAGAATGAGAAGCAGCAATCATTTTCCCCTTCTGATATCCCCACAGGAATAGAAGAATGACATTATGGCTTACGCAGAGCTTAAGGATCACCATGAGTGCCAAAAAAACGAAAGTACTCGGGGTAGCATGAACCCAAATTCTTCATTCCACCTATACTATACTATGCAAACTTATTTTCCATGTCCCAACAAGAACAGGAAAAGGCCGTATCAACAACATGGACTACGTGAATTCCCATCTCAGGTGGCAGCTTCGACAAAATTCATGCAAAAGGTCCATAAATCTAAAGTTCATCCTCACTATTCACGCATCTCATAAACGCGAAAATTGAATGATTAGAGAAATCTGACGTCCGCAAATAACCACCAACAAAATTGCCATAAACGCAGGGCTTCTACAACTAAAGAGTTCTAACCACAAAATATCCTTTATCCACTAATCAAATGCAACAAGAGAAGCAAAGCAAACCAAAAAGAAAGAAAATTCAATAAAAATACTAACCAATTACGCCCAAGAACTTCCTCTGCACGATAACCAGTTACCATCTCGAACACCGAATTAACATAAATAATGGGATGGTCAGGCTCCAAAGCGTCCGTAACAACAAACCCACATGGCGCCGGTTGCAGAAGCCGATCGACGGGAAACGGCACTTGGCCTCCACCACTCTTCCTCAACAAAAACCCCAACCCTTCTCCAATTTCCTCCTCCTCCTCCTCCTCCGCCCCGCTCAGATCAGATTCCGAATTACTATCCCACTCCATCATACCCCACCAATACACAACACTGTTCTTCTCTCACCCCATACTAAAATCGACAACAAAAACAGAACAAACAGCTGCAGATAATCGAGATTCTTCAAATGATTTCTAGCCTCTAGGATTCCCGTAAATGGGGTTTTCAAGAATGACCGAAATGAGTGGACGAGATGCTGGATTTTGAGGGTTGGTTTTTTTCGCAAGAAAACAGAGGGACCAATCTATAGAGCGATTGCTCCGTCACCGCCTTCAGGGACAAAAAGGGTAAAAACAAAAAATCGGAAAGAAATAATGGCACTTTTGGAGGTAGGCAAATGGTGAATGCTTATAGGGAAAGAACATAATGCTTATTACTTAAATCCACAGCTGGATATTCATTTCACTTTTATTTGGGTTAACATGAAACATAAGCTTGCTTAATTGGTTAGTACTCTGTGAACTGGGTGTTGTACTAAATTAGTTATGTGTCAAAATAAGTTAGGTAAATTAATTAGGGCAATATAAAAATATATCATTCAAGAAATAAAAATATTGATATATAAATCGATGTTCATAATATTTTAGCATACCATGAGATAACTTCTTAATGATGCGTTCATGGAGGTGAAGAAGAGAGAAAAATAAAACGAAAATTATCTATTTGAAAGATATTTTTTTCGGAAAGTAAACTGGGATAAAAGTTGAATTTCAATTTATTTCCGCATATAGCAAAATGAGTGTGTAACTTTTAAGGATCTTAAATTAGAAATTAGAATTAAAATAGACTTATAATGAGTATGGAATTTAAAATTTGTTCTCTCTTGACCTAATGTTTGCTCGATAAAATAAAATATTCAAGAGTGTAAAATGTTGGATGAGTTGTTAGTGTGGTCGAACGACGGCCCTAGCGATCTCAATGTTCTTATTTGATATCGTTCTATCGAGCCACTAAAGTATAAGATAATAAAATACTATTACTTTATTGATATTCGATTGTTGATCTATTTTCGTATGGTTCTTAAATTTTATTTAAAATGAAAAAAAATAAAAACAAGGAAATTACACCTTTTTGTGAAGGGCAAAGCAGAAGATAAATAAGTCTTCTTATTACAATGGGCTCGACTACACACTGATTGCACATAATGGTGGCTATTGTAGTATAATTCATGTTAGTACCTTTTTTAACACAATAATATTTTGTTTAAGAGCAAAATATGATAGAACTTTGAATATGTCAAATCTTTATCTTGTTTAATATAGTATTGCACCAATTCACAAAATTATTGTTTTCCCACTTCCATTAATGTGTCTGTTAATAAAAATAAAAACTCCCATATATGTATTAACAAAACAATATTTTATTAGACTGAATATTTCCTGTAGTGATGCATAAGATCAAAGGCAAAGTCACGATTCTAGATTCCAATGCAACCAATGCTCCCCCATGTGTGTGGGAAACCAACGAGAAACAAAGTCATCCAACATTGCAATTTACACTAGCGTCCAAATTCGTCTCATTATAATGACATCATATTACCACGTAGAGTTATTTTATGGATTGCCCAATAAGCTCTACATGTATTAGTTGAAGATTCATAAATGCGAGCTAATAAGCTTTAGAATCTTATTTCATATTGACGCGATACCTAATATTTTATGATAAGATCTTTTAAACTTATCTTGTAAATAAGTTTAACCAAACAAGTCTATGCATCACATTAATATTTTTTTAATTATTACATAAATTTAAAAAAATAAAAATATTCTTTTTTTTTAACTTGGGAAAATAGGGATGGAAAATGAGAATCGAATTCCGTACCACCCTGTAAAAAATGGGGAGATAGTCTGATAGTACCACTTCATCAAGAGAATTGTGGTAAGAAAAATATTTTATTGATATTTAATGACTTACATTGCAAAAAATGAAAGAGTCAAATTAACTATAATATCCAATACTAACAAATAATTAATTAGTTACTAACCAATATTTATTGAATAAACCTCTACTTCCCGCCGCCCGACCCATTTCATTTATTTACATCCAATATTCCAATGTACCGTTACAAGAGGCTTCTCTCCCAACATCAAACTGTTTTCTTGAAAATCGAATTTTAATCCAAATAAACAAATGTTAAAACGAAGAGCCAGACAAAGATTTGTCCCACGCCAACAGACTGTCGGGTTCTTCTTTTACCCTTTTTCCCCAAAATACCCCTATTATTCTCTGTCAATTACTGTCACATCCCATTTATACGTACCCCCAACAACACCAACCCCTTCTCCACTGCCCAGTTTCTACACTCTCACACTCCTCACACTGTAGAAAAAAAAACCATCTTCTTCCAGTCCACGCAAAGTACCCCTCTTTCTCGTGTACTTTGTGCTGAAAGAAGAAGGAAAAGATATTTATTTGCTTCAATTTTTTCTTTCTTTTTTTTTTTTAGGTTTTATTTTTTATTAATATTATTTAAAAATGCCAATCAAGAGTGAATCATCGACGCCGCCGCCGCGGATCGGCAAGATCGGGCCTTACACTGTGTTTGTGACCCCGCCGGCGACACCGAATCCGAGCCCCAAGCCGGAATCTCCTAGTATAACGGCTCCGGTTCAGAAAATGGTTCAGGCTCCTTCTCCGCCTCCAGTAATGGCTCCTCCAGCTCAATTCTATAAGGAAAAGCCTTCTTCTTTTGCTTTCTTTTGGGATGCCGTTGCCAAGGTTCAAAACGGTATCGTTCTACTGAATCTGAATCTGAATTTTTTCCCTTTTCTTTTTAATATATGAAAAGTTGTTTATTTGTTAAGCATAAAGAGATTATTTTATACGTATATAATGTGGGGTGGGAAAGGGAAGATTTGGGTTTCCTAATGCGCTTTATGTGAATTGTTTTTTCAGCACATGCGACTTTGGATGAGCATGTGGCACATTGGTTTGGGTTGAATCAGTCAAGATATCAGTGGGCATTAGATGATTACTATGAAAATAATGAGAAGGTGAGTGTTTTCTTCATATGATTTTGTTCCCAAAGTACTAGATTTGTTTTTTTCAGTTTCCTGCATTTATCCAATCATGTTTTCTTCTGAGCATAAAGCATTTTTGTTCTTGTTTGTTCCTGGGATCCAGCCAGTTTAAGAAAATAGCGGCACAAGCAACTTAGATTTGACGGACATGTTGAAACAATTTACGAAGTGATAGTGCAGATATAACATCATATGCAGGTTAAATGGGGATAGGGACTTGATGAGGAGCAGTTTGGCTGTAGAGAAATGCAGAATTTCCATTCCATGTTACTTTACGCACCAGCCGTCCATCTCTAGACATGCAGGAGTGTGTTAAAATCTCACATTGGTTAAGCGTTTGGGTACTGGAGTGAGGCCAGGATTGATATTCAATAGAATTTGTTCCCTAGTGTGCAAAGGAATCATTTGAGCTAATCCGTAAACACACGGCAATGCCTAATAATATGACGTAATTGATGGACTTATATGTGCATATACGTAGTATTTAGGCTGTGATAGGATGATACTAAGACCTACAAGCTTCTGTGATATGCAAGATCCATTTGTTGAGTTTTATGGCTGTGAACATGCTATGTGGATGGTGGAGGGCGATTGGAGGTGGGAAGGTTGAGGGACAAAGGACGTAGGTTTTCGTTGTTTGCCCATTGGATGCAGAGACATCTCCCCATGGGCATTCTGGGTTAATAAGAATACTTAATTTCCATTTAGTGAGTCTTTGTATGCTACTTGCAATCTGATGTTTCTATAAAACTGAGGTTTTAATACTCTAAATGACACGACAAAGACTTGTAATATTCGCGATTCTATTGCTTTTGATTGGAAGTTTTTCGTCTCATGTGCAGTCCTCTTCTATGAATTTTGGTCTAATATCTGTTCATTTGTGAGAGCAGAATCAGACACAGGCAAAACCTCAGGTTAAAGCTGGCAAACTAGAGAATGTATAATATGCTTGTGACAGGTAAGAGATTTTGTTAAATCCTTTGCTCTTTAAATGTTTGGTGGAACTTTGGTAAAGCTTCGACATCATTTTCCAGGGTCTCTTGGAAGCAAGAAAAACTGTCAGAAACTCGTTTCGTGTAATATGTTCCTAAACTCGGAGCACAAACCACAGAATTTCTACTGTCTCAAGAGAAATTTTTTTCTCGTATGTACCATTCTACATTTTTCAGCTGTTATCATGAGGCAGCAGCTAGTATTGCTGTAATGTATCCCATTGTCCCGTAATCTTTCCTCAAAGTCTCTGCTTAGATTGTACAAAGAATTTAATTATCAAGCAATATGTAATTCTAGACTCTGTATTAACTTTCCTTCACTCTAATATCTTAATTCAAATTGTGATACTAGAAAAATATCACCTTTGATCATTTATTCCAGTTCATATTTCACCTCCTGTCCCATCACACGAAAACACCACATTCATCGAGATCCAATTTAATCTATAAAGGGCAAATTTATACCCAAATGTGTACATTGTCACAGGTGCTGTTTATTTACAAACACATTGTTTATAACATCAAAACAACACACAGAAATAGAAGCGATTAAGATATATATGTACATTGTTGTCAAACATTTTTAGACTGGAGGTATGTTGGAAAAGGAGAAACCTTTGTAACCCTTGTAAGCATAGTAGGCAATCCGTGTATGGTAGAAGCCAGGAATGAACAGAATCCCACCCAGTATAGCGAAAAACAGTCCTGCATCACGACACAAAATCAAAACAAATTCTAGAAAAATTCTGGTTATGGAAGGGGCATGGATGACATACTTTAATGCACCTTAATTGATTTACATTATTCTAATGTGATATTAGATGTATATTATATGGAGCAACAGAATATCAAAGATTATATCAAGTGATATCAGATTTTCCATTCGGATATCCATAATGAACTTGAATTCAAGCTGTGATTTAGCTCAATTGAACTTGCAGAACTAAGCCTCTTCTTTCCTCCTCCTTTTT
>JACFYI010003637.1:396048-407089 GCA_014898755.1 Handroanthus guayacan | reverse complement strand
AAAAAAAAAGGGAAAAAGAACACTTAATCGTGCGAGTTCTATATTATAAAAGACAGCCAGGATTTTGAGTTCCATTGGATCTCAATTTCTTCTAGGTCTTAATGGAACATTCGTCATCCTTATGTTTTATACTTCTTAAGTAAAATACCATCAAAGTAACTTGTAATATGTTCATTCGACTGGAACACTTTAACAGCGCATTTTATCATCTTTTCTTCCTCCACCAGTCATCTTCACAAGAATACAACAATAAAATCAATAATACATTAGTGTTTCTATACCAACGTCCATTGATCCACTACACTAAATACCATTCAATTCACCCAATAACAACACTGACGATCATGTATTTCTATGTATCTTAAAAACATAAACAAAACACCGTCAAGTATTATTGCAGATTTGGCATCTAAATCATTTTTTCTTTGTAAACCAAATTCAAATATGATGCTCACATGAGATTCTCAATTGCAGAGAATTCAAGCAGCCGCTGTTGTCCAACTGATGTTGTCGACAAATCCAACATGGCATTGCAGGCAGCTGTTGCGGTTTCCTTTTTCAAACTTCTTAACAGTGAGATTAAGCCGTTCACTATTTCATCTTCCATTGCAATTTTCTCGTTCATTTCAAACGATGCTAGTGATGCAGCACCTATAATCTCCACACTTTTACACACAATTTCAGCACAACTGTTGCAAAGAAGAAAAAATAAAATAAAAGAAGCAAAAATTAACTAAATCAGTAAACACAATGCGAACTAGACTCAAACAACATATAGTCCAATGTACATTTTACTGCAATCACTTTCCACGAAAACTAATATATGGGTTTCTTGTATTAAAACAGCAAAAAGAAAGAAGACAAAATCAAAATCAAAACATATAACAAACGATACAAATTCTAAGGCACAAAATACAGTAAATTGCGGAAAATTTAGATTATTACTTACTTGAATTTAAGAAGCGACGGAAGCAAGGAAAGGATTGGGGAGAAGTGGACATGGTGAAGCGATAGCAATAGTTTGTTCAGGCATTTTTTAATGACGGCTCTTCCATTATGAGATTCTGAACAAAGGGCTGCTAGAAGTAAAGGGAAAAGCGTTCTGTCATCCTGTGTTTTTTGCTTCTTCTTCTTCATAATCCTTATTTTTCTCTTCGTCTTCTTCTGCTGCTCTTCCATGGTACTCTTTCCTTTCTAGCAGGAGGAAGATGGACTCTGCCTGTTTGGAAATGGGGTATAAGACGAGGGCCTGAAGAGTTGTCATTACAGGCCGGAAGCCCATTGAAGGTTGACACAAGTTGATTAGCCCAAGTGATTTTGGGTCGAGCTCATGAGCATCAAAGAAATAAAAAGGCCCAGTAGACATTAGCCCTCATTGGGCTTGACCCACAATTGTGTAGTGCTGCCACTCGTGATTGATAATTGATTTCACAATTTTTTTTGTTTTTAGCCATATCATTTTTATTTAGTGTTTCATTTTATTTCACTACATTAGTACATATCAAGTATATGCAATTTAAAGTTAAGTACATGTTTGATAGGTAATAATGGCTGAATTACAAAAATATCCTCCAAGGTTAAAGAAATTATAACTGGTCCCAAGGATCTACTCCCCCTTCACATGGATTAGACATGGTACCGTCCAACCCTAACTAATCAGTGAGCCAACATGGCGCCATCCAGCATCCGAGGTTGCTATTTGTACAGTACGCGAAATTTATAAATAAAACCATTCAAAAATCCTAGCATGCTTTACATATCATATTGCTTTTGTGCAATCATGTGTGTATATATATATTTATTTATTTTTATTTCATACTGACTTGAATATCGGAAAGTCATAGTCGAAACATCCACAAAAGCCTAACGTGTTCTTTGTTTTTTAGAGCGACACCCTTTCAAAAGGGGTATCTTGATAAATATACCAAACCTCAGAGGTGATGAGGTAATTATGCCTATCTAAAAACTATTTTACACACATAACTTTTTACATATATAATGTCAGATATAAAATGAGATAGTGCCAATAGCCACCACCCACAAAGATGACAATGGACAATGGTGCAAACATAGGCAATCCAGATTTTTACTTTAAAAACACAAGGCCAAAAAGAATGCTATACGACAATTCTACAACTATTCATTCTACTGTCATCTCAAAGATAAAAGAGAGATACATGTCCTCTTCTGCCCCAAAAGCAAAATTGAGCGCAGCCATTTATTTGAAACATTGCTTTCAGATAACTCGTTTTACCTTACAAAATTTCGTCGTGCTACGTACAGCAGCACAGACAGAGCACTGCAAGTCTTGATTAACGGCAGTCGGTAGAAAATTGAAAAATTATCGGCTTTCTTTTGAAGATTAAAAAATTGTGGTACCTAATCTTTGAATATATTTATATAATTATGGCTTCTTTGAAAAAAGCAATTTAATTAAAATTAGGGATAATTACCTCAAGACTACATAACAGAAACATTTTATATAATTTGAAAAATTACAATAGCAGCATCTATCGTTAAGCTAACAAGAATCAACCTATAATATTTCAGGTAATATATTAGATTTTCAGGGATCTTATTATAATATTGTACAATTTTGTTAAGTTTTTTATTGGCCCATCTTGAATATATAATAGAGAGTGTTATTGAAGTTTCATACAAATTGAAGAGTGTTTTTGTAATTAAAGTCTAACCTCAAGAAATGAAGAGGTAATCGTCCCTTAAAATTATTTAGTTCAATAAATATGACTAAATGAAAAAAAACATACATTTAAGGAAAATATTGACACCCTGAAAATTGCAAGTTATCATAGAATTGCTAAATTGTAGGATCCTAAAATGTAAAAAATATAATAAAGATGGCCTCAATAGCAACAAATATCCCACGTTGGAAACCTTTTGTCATAGTTAGTTGTGAAGGAAATGGGCTCAGTTCAAGTTTCAAGAAGTGCTTCACATGAGAATCTTGCGCCTGGTAATGCTGCAACCACCATGAAAAGGGGCAAGGCAAATTCTTGATTTTTATTCCATTAAGACAAAATAATTAACATAGCATTACATTATAAGAGCAAGCAAATTGAGGATTCAATTTACAACTACTAAACAATGTACAAGAAAAGTTGCAAATTTCCATTCAAGACATGACATCTTTGTCACCTGAAAGTAGGTAGAGATGATGTGTTTTTAAAACACTCTTAAATTACGTGGTATTTATGCAAGCGCTCTTAAATTTTTTTAGTAAGATAGTCCCCTTCTATTAATTGAGTTTTTATTATGATCAATCAATTCTCCATTGAATTGATGTTGAAATTGAGCCACATGGTTCACATCAAATGACAAAGACATTGTTAAAAAAAAAGGTTATTTCTAGATGAAAAAGATTTGACTCGAGAAAAAGATGTGTGGCGACAAAAGAAGGATTAAGTAGAACAGAATTGACTAGGTAGTAGAGTGATAGAAATGCTTCTTTCTTCCATATTTTGAACTTTAGTTCCACAGAACGACATGTTAAAATACGGAAGAATTTAGAACTTACATTATAATGATAGGTATGAACGGCATAAACTGCCCAAACAAGAATTCCTAGACAACAAACAACCAGTTGTACGTGATTTTGGATATTATTGTATTTTACAAGTATAAAATCATATTTGATATTGCATTTTTTTTTCTCTTTTCTTTTCTAATCTCAATTAACTAGAACCTAGGGGGTGTTCATTGAAGGTCACATAACTGTTAACCCATATTTATTTTCAGGTTCGAATTTGAGCAGCATAGATCATATAAGAGTGGGATAAATACCACAAGAAGCCCTTCTACTTCACCAATGGCGTCACTTGGCTATTAGGATGTTCATTAAGCATGAAGCAAGGAATGTGATGAAGGAAATGATGCCACCATACGGTCAAATCTAGATTTGAAGGAGTTTCACTAGGATCTGTAGGTCCGACTAAAGCTTCAATAGACTAGATTAATGGTGGATTGAAATCGAACTAACCTCACCATTTAACGAGGCAAAATCTTTAATTATTAACTGAAAAATTCTCGATCTCAACTGAGACGCCTCAATGGGAAGATAATAATTGTGCGTTCATCATTGATAAATGTTGAGTTTCCCTGAATAAGAAGATGGTAGATGTGCCCCATTCAAATGACCCATCCATTTTCAACAACAGTGCAAGTGTTTGTTCTTGAGATTGGGCATTAGTATGATACATCACAATTCTTCCTTGTAATAGGTTATATACAGATACTTCTTTGTGTAATTCAAAATGTGATTGGACTAAGAATGTCTTTATATGGATAAGATAATATGGAGGGTTTGAAACATAATGTCCACTTACGCAAGAATTGTAACTATCCCTCAAAAAGAAAAGAGGATTTGTAACTATTGTGGAGCAGCTAAAGTTTGATTTCTATGTAATATATTATTTTGAAGTCAAATATTCGGACAGACCAAACTTAAAACGTTTCTTGTGAAATTAAAATCTATGGACAACCTTAATTGGCAATGAATCCCGTTATCCTAGTGCAGCTATTGTGTTACATTATTATCTTTTTACATAGTGATTTGGGCTTGAGATTTACAAAGTAAAAACTACTGCCATAAATGGAAAATCCACTATGGTTCAACAAATGTTGCCAGGAACACCAACCATCACGTGCCACATATTTGGGTGCTAAATTGAGGCTTAGATTCACTCTCATTACTCAACTACCCAACCCTTATCCTATATATTCATTTTTTTCTTCCTTTGACATGATTATTTTTAGATTAAAACCTAATTAAGTGAGAGATAATCATAATATCTGACGTCTACAAATCCAGATGATCATCATAAAAGATAATATCAATTGGACAAATCATAAAAGATAATATATCAGTTGGACAACCTCAAATCACCACTACTCTGCCTCCATCTTCAATTCTAGTTCTTCTAATAGTGTTCTTTATTTTTAGATTACGACCCAGTTTAGATTCAACCTAAGTACCGCTACTCTATCTGACCTAGGACCATCCTCATAGATAAATCACACGAAAGCTCGCTGAATTCAACATGTTGGATGTCCCTAAATAACCACCCCTCTTCCTTTGTCTTCAATTATAGCCATTTTCTTTATTTTCAAGTAAAAACTCACCTTATATCTAGCTCGAATCTGATCATTGTATCTCACCTAGACCCACTTAGACCATCCTCATAAATAGACGGACTAGAATTTGATGAATTCGACATGTTGGACAATTTCGAATTACCACTCCTCTATTTCTTTATCTTCATTAACGTTAGTTATTCTGATAATAAAATCCAGCTTATGTTCAACATGAGTGAGACCATCGATCGCATTCTTCATTTTGACACAGAAACCCAACTTATATCCAACTTAAGTGTGAACCGAACTAGACCTTCTTCATAAATAAACCGACCCATCTGAACACGTTGGATGACCCAAATCACCACCCCTCTTCCCCTATCTCCTTCTCTAGTTTCCCTATGCTACATAATGACACAACTCAATAGTCAAGAGATCTTCGCCATCTGGTGTTCTCACGGCTAGATGTACACTTTACACAGACAGACACACATACAACCTGATCATGTGATTCATTTTTATTTTTTTAATTTTAAGAATTTAATCCTCTGCCCTTTGAAACGAAAGACACCTCAAATTCTTCTACTCCAGCCTTCTGTCTATTCCATCTCGTTCCTTCTTGACTATAATAGTTTCATTACATACCAATTCCCTTAGATGCCTTTGTCTTTTCCTCCTCGTATTTTCTTCCCAGAATCTCTCCCTTGAAAATAAAGGGAAAAATTGTTCCCCCGTTTCTCAACCAACTCATATGGGCGGTTTCAATCTAATCTCCTTCTTCTTCCTCTGTGTTTTCTTGTTTGTAATGAATCATACTTCACTTACAACAGCAACAATGGACAACAAAAATGGAGACATCCTCGGCAATGTCTCAAACCTGTCACCGCCGCCATTTCCGCCGCCGCCAGTGGCCAGATCAAGAATCACTCCATTCAAACCAAGCATAGCCATAGTTGTCGGAATTCTAACCACCATTTTCTCAATAACATTTCTCTTACTTCTATACATGAAACACTGCAAAAGAAACGCATATTCAAGCAATTCCAGGGGTTATGGTTACCCTTTATCAAGAGGGAACTCAGGAATCAACAGGAAAGTAATCGAATCTCTCCCAATGTTCAGATTTTCATCCCTGAAAGGACAAAAAGACGGCTTAGAATGCGCCGTCTGTCTGAACAAATTCGAGGCAAACGAGGTTCTCCGGCTGCTGCCCAAATGCAAACACGCATTCCACGTCGAGTGCGTGGACACGTGGCTCGACGCGCACTCCACGTGCCCACTGTGCCGTTACAGAGTCGACGCTGAGGACGTTCTCCTCGTCGATTACCACGGCGATCAGTTCACGCCACGGAACAGCGATCAGGGAAGAGGAAACGAATTTTCGAACCCTAGAATCTCCGGTCGGCACTCTTCCGCCGGCGAGAGAGGAAGAAATTCAAATTCCCTGGAAATTATAGCGGAAAATCGAAGGCACGATTCCCGGGGCAGGATTTCATTGGACAGCTGGAAGTCATCGAGGAGGAAAGAAAAAGACGGACCCATGTGGGAAAATCCGAAAGCACTGAGGAAAGACGGGCAGCTGCCAGTGCAAGGAGACAAGCGGCGCCTGGAACACCGTATCATAGTATCTGCGACGGAGGAGGAGGAGCGGCGACGGTGGAGCGACGTGGAGGCGGCGGCGTTTTTGTACCTGAGATCGGAAATGATAATGGGAGGTAGAAGGGAGCAAGAGGGGAGTGGCAGGGGTGTAATAAATGAGAGAAGTGTGTCGGAAATAACAGGGATCAGTAGGTATAGGAGCAATAATGGAGGGAAAGAGGAGAGAGAGAGACAGGAGGAAAGGGTTGTAAAGAGGTGGTTGGACTGGATATCGCAATCTCAAGAACAGCAGAAGACAGCTGTGAATTCTGTCAAATTATCTTCTTCTTCTTCGTCTTCGTCAGCCATTGTTGGTGTTTAGTTGCTCTCAGTGGTGTTATTTTGTTTCGCTGTGATTACACAGAGATTAGAAATGTAGAGAAGGGTTTAACGATTCATTTGATTTCATGCAGGGAAACTTGAAGACTTGGTAGTGTCATCAGGATTGATTAGAATCTTCTTTTCGAAAATAGTATTTCATCTACAATTCAGTATTTTAAAATATATCTTAAGTATATTAAATAAGTATTCGTGAAATACAATAAAAATTGAAATAAATGAACCAAAGAGCACAAGAGTAGCTATAGTTTCGAGTTTCCATTTATACAGTGTGGATTCTCTTTTCCGAACATTTAAATTGTCAAGGTCCTCTATTTCAAAATAATGTTTCATCTCATTTTTTTGTATGTATTAAATACATGTCAAGCATATTAAATTTTTTCTTGTAAAAATATAGTGTTGTACATGTTATATGTTTGACAAATATTCATACAATAAGATATGGGATAAAGTATGAATTCAATGGGGTTCAAAGTGTCATTTATGTCATTGTTTAGTGAGTTATTCTTGGAAGGTTTTTCTTATCCCCAAGTTTAGGGCAATTTCCAGCATTTCTTCAATAGAATTCTTCTTATGTAATTGTACTCAACTATATCATGTAGTTACTTGTTGATTGTCTTAGACTTCAAATTAATCAAGGGGTGATTACCTCAATAGTCAATAGTGTGGCCTAATTGTAATAAAATTTTTCTATAGTTTGAAGAATAATAAATAATAATTATAGTCCTTGTATCTAGTTCACACAAAAAACTTAATGCAGGATACATGTCATTTGAAAAATTACAAGAACATCTTCTAGTGCAAAGGTTGTTGTGAATTTCGAAATTATGAGAAGGTATTACTATAATTTTCCAAATCACACATTATTTTAAATTTTCAAATGACGAGAGTTGTTTTCCAAATTATAAAAAATGTTTCTATAATCAAACCATACCTCGATGAGTTGAGGTAATTATCCCATTAATTAAAGAATTGAATGTGTTTGGTCATCTTATATAGTCCATTGATTGTCTTAAAATGTTAATGCTATGTTTAACTCAAGAAATTCAGTGAGAAAATGACAAATAAAAAATAAATGTGCAAAAACTAAAACACAAAGGCCCCGTGATGTGGGATTTGTCAAAATTCCCTATCAGTGGCCCGGAAAATTTATGGTGCTTGAAATGCTTCGAATTCACATTTGATATAGGAGATTGTTTGGTAGGTGGTCATATTTTGTAATCCACTTGTATCATTTTTTTTTTTTTTTTGAAAAGAGAAAATATTATTGCATCACAATAGGTCAGTACAAAACAAGCGAGAGCATTTATCAGAAAGGGAAACAAGCACAAGCTCAGATAGGCTAAGCAGAAGGCAGGACGCAGCTAGTCAGGGAAGCTAGAGGCTGCAGCCACTGATCTGTCGATCATCGCCGCTGAACGAAATTCATTTAGCAAGAGCTTTGCTCGAGTAGCTACTTCCGGAGCTAACAGAGCAGTTCCATCTGCTATTCTTTTATTCCTATTAAACCAGATTGTCCTACACGTGCAAGCGAAGAGAGCGAACTCATCAGCATCCAATTTTTTCCTCACCTCACCCAACCACTGAGCTGTATTTTGGAAGGTCAGCGAAGCTATGGCGGCATCCAGTCCTATGACCTCCCAGACTTGTCTTGCAAAAGAACAACTAAACAGTGCGTGATGGGTATCTTCAAGCCATTTGTTGCACACTGGGCATTCTGTATACGAAATCAGTCCCCTACGTTCGAGTTGTTGTCGTGTCGGCAGGATGTTCCACACCACTCTCCACATAAAATTCTTTACCTTGTGCGGTGTCTTAATTTCCCAGATAATGCGCCATGAGAAATCCTCCCTGCTATCTCTAACTGTGCTCTGGCGATGATTGTGCACATTCAAGAGATTCATCCCTAAATGGTAGCAGCTCTTAACAGTAAAGTTGCCATTCGCCGTACACGCCCAGATTAAACGATCCTCAGCTCCATGGTTATCGATGGGCAACTGCAGAATCTGTTCAGCATCAACAGGCCAAAAGGTTTCTCTGATAGTCTCCTCATTCCAATCGCCGGTTTCTGTAATTATGAGATCCGAAACGCGATGAACAGCGGGCAGCAAAGGACAGGGAGTAAACGGGCGATGTTTTGGAGCCGTGTCTATCCAGGGGTCCTCCCAAATTCTAACCGAATTACCTGTTCCAATTTTCCAGCAAATTCCTCGTTCCAATAACTCGCGACCACTGAGCATGCTTCTCCACGTTTTGGTAGGTCTCAAACCCATTTTTGCATGAAGAAAGTCCGAACTTGGGTAGTACTTGGCTTTGAGGATCCTACTCAGAAGAGACAAAGGGTTGGACAGTATCCTCCATCCTTGTTTTGCTAGAAGCGCTAGGTTGAAGGAATACAAATCTCTATATCCAAGCCCACCATTACGTTTAGGTGCACAACACTTCTCCCACGGTAGCCAAAATATCCCTTTCCTATTATTAGCATTCCACCAAAACTTCTTGATCATTGAGCACACCTCTTTCAAGAAGGATTTTGGTAGCAAAAAACAACTCATCACATAAGTCGGGATAGCCTGCACAACTGCTTTAATCATGGTTTCTTTACCCGCAATAGATAACGCCCGTTCACTCCATCCTTGCAATTTGCTCCAAATTCGGTCTCGTAGATAGCCAAATACCTCACGGCTAGATCTTCCCATCTGGGTTGGGAGACCCAGGTATTGACCATGCTCTTCCACCACACTAAACTGCAAAATATTACTAATCTCAGCTTGCACTTGATCCGACGTATTACGGCTCAGCACTAGAGCAGACTTATCCTTGTTAACTTGCTGTCCTGACTCCTGCTCGTAGATGTCCAGAATGTTTCTAAGAGAGAGGGCACATGACCTCGTCGCCTTACAGAATAAAAGCGTGTCATCTGCAAAAAAAAGGTGAGAAACACTAGGTGCCGTCCTAGCAATCTTAATGCCTTGGAAACGTTTCAGCAACTCCTCCTGCTGGATTAGAGAAATAAGTCCTTCAGCACAAAACAAGAATAAGTATGGCGAGATTGGGTCCCCTTGTCGAAGTCCACGACTAGGTCGAATAAGACCAACAGGGGAGCCATTCAGTAAAACAGAATATGTAACAGTAGTAACACAAAGCATAACAAGCTCAATGAATTTTTGATGGAAACCTAATCTAGTCAGCATGCCCTGGAGAAACGGCCATTCAACCCGATCATAGGCTTTACTCATATCGAGTTTCACCGCCATACAACCCGTCGCGCCTTTCCTCTTAATCTTGATATGATGGCTAAGTTCATAGGCAACCAGGACATTATCAGTGATTAATCTATTAGGAACAAAGGCAGATTGTGTAGGAGAAATTAAAGTGTTGAGCATGGGTTTGAGACGATTAGTGATGACTTTAGAGCCCAACTTATAAATCACGTTACTAAGGCTAATAGGTCGTAGCTGAGTCATGTATTGAGGATTGCGGACTTTAGGAATCAATGCGATGTACGTATAATTAGAGGTAGGCGGAAGAACTCCATTATTAAGAAAATCCAACACAAACTTATAAACATTCTCCCCCACAATATGCCAGTATCGTTGGTAGAATAAGGCCGGCATACCATCAGGACCAGGGGATTTGGATGGGTGCATTTGTTTAAGGGCAGAACAAACCTCATCCCTGGTGTAGGGCTGCAATAATCTCTCGTTCATCTCATCAGTGACCTTCGGCGTTACGGCTCTGAGAGCATGATCCAAATCATCCGGTGATGGTTGAGACGACTCAAAAATCTGACTAAAGTAGCTGGTAATAACCTTCTCCATATCCGTTCGCCTACTATACCACTGTCCATCTTATCCAAAAAGGCCACGAAGATGGTTGGTTTTCTGTCGTATGGTGGCTTTTCTATGAAAAAAGGTGGTGTTTCTGTCTCCCTCCCTAAGCCAATCAACTCGGCTACGTTGATGCCAGAAAG
>JACFYI010003637.1:371767-395948 GCA_014898755.1 Handroanthus guayacan | reverse complement strand
ATCCACTTGTATCATTTGATGTTGTGGATTGCGAAATATTAAAAGTTCAAATTACAAGTTTATCCCTACATTAAAAGTTATGGTATAATTTTGCCTTACAAATATGCAGATGGACAAATGTATAATTGACAATAATGTTACCTGCGACAATTTGGTAAATATAAATTGCATAGTAAATGAAATTCCAAACACACATGCTAGTCGAACCCCATAAACAAGGATTGATGATATGCAAAGGTTGCTTTAACAGTACAGGCTCGGAGTTAATTTCGGGCATGCCCACTACGTTAATGGATCGTATCAAATAAATGATTTCAACATTTTAAATTTCAAAGTCCACTATAATTTGCCCATATCAAATGGAACCAAAATCACACAGCGTGATAAAAGAAATTTTGACTATTTTACTTCTCAAAATCCTTGACCCATACATATGGTAACTCTCAAAACTATTTAAAATTACATATGCAGACATATTGTTTATACGATTTGAATTTTAAGCCATTATAGTTTTCAATAAATTCACTTTTTTCCCCTTGAAAGAGAAGTAAGGCTGATTTTCCCACTACATTATATGAAATTCGAACTTGCGATTTTTCTATTCATGCACATATATTAGACCCAAATTCCTCTACTGCATACATAACGTAAATCTAAGCCTAAATGAAGCATACAAGAATGTCAACCTTATACTAGTTTGAGATGATTTGGCTAAACTCATTTGAAACATTTTGTAACAACCTATAAGATGATTTTAGACTTTATTAAATATTAGATTTATTTAAAAATAATAATAACAAAAGAAGTATAAAACAAACTCTCGAAACTTATAAAATGTTAGTAATAACAATATTATATGATTAAAATTAAAAGAACATATTAAGACCTCGAAACTTACAAAATATTAATAATAGCAATATTTAATATAGATAATATTAAAAGAACATATTAAGACCTTAAAAATAACTTATAATCTATTTATTTATTTATTGTTTTACAAACCACTAATATTTTATTTTGAAAGCTCATAAGATCTTTTCTAGAAAAACTTATCAAAATCACCTAAACACCCTCCCAATCTTAGAGGATCAACATTTTTACCCTACTTAGAAGTGGTATGAAGTTCCTTGCTCAATAGTGTAACTGTACACATACAAAACCAGGTTCAAAACAGTCTTGAGGAATGAATAATGCACATTAATAATGGGGAAACAAAAAAAAAAAACACACCTTTTATTTGGCAGTCAAATAATGAGAAAACTGGAATACACTACTGTACACACTTCCCAAATTTTTTACAATGAACCCTAAAAACTCTCAACATTTGTTGGAATGTTCTAACCACTCTGGCCGAAAACAAATGAAGCGCAACAGCCAAAAAAAGGGAAAGATAAAAAAAAAGAAACAAGAAAAAAAGACAAAATATTCAAGCTCACAGCAAACCTTGGACCAAAAAGAATATCAACCAAAACTAACTCACAAAAAAAGGACAATCAAGAAAAATCCTCTGTATGTATCTTTTTCATCTGCAATTTGTGCCATCCTGGGAGCAGAAGCAGCTAAAAATGCACTGACACTGTACCCACACACTGGGAAATTGTTTCGTTTTTTGTATAAAGAATGCAACGGTGTCTGAAAACGAAACGATATAGAGAGAGACAAGACATGCAAATCTTTGAGCATCTTTTGTCTTGTCTAAAACATACGATGGGATAAAGTAGACGCGTTGCAAGAACTCAGAATAGTTGAAGTGACATTTTGAGCTTGTTCTGTTTCCATTTGGGCAGCTTGTAGAACACATCCTTCGTCATTCCGAATTTCTCTTTGAATTCTTGGGAGGATAAGTAAGTCTGCGGAAGAAAGTGTCTAAATGTGAGACGAACATCAACGGAGATGCAGTTGTTATGGTAATAGTTCTTGTTTATACATACCTCTCGTTTTGTCACGTCGATATCTGCAACTGGATCGGTCGATGTTGTCTTAAGACGATCGTACGGGTATATTGTAAGTCCCTCCTCGTCTTCAGCTTCATTCTCCTTCACATCTTCCTGTATCGTCTCTGGCTTGGGCTTCGGTTCTTCTACTGAGTTTTGCCTTGATATTGGCTCGGATTTGGGTTTGGGTGCTTCGGGGCTCACAGAGCTCACGGGGCTCACGGAGTTCACTTTAACACAAAAGAAAGTATTTCAATGAACGTTCCAGAAAACAAGCTATTGACTGAAAGTCATAAAAACTTGAGAAACTATACCTTTTGCAGAACGAGGAATCAAGAATTGTCGAGCAGGCATAGGTTGTTCAAAACTTGAAGTCAGTGCCGCTATAGCTGAAGATTTTGATGCCGGTTTTCCGGAATCCGGTGTCACGGATTTTGGATAAACCTTTCTCACTACTGGAGGAGGAGTTGACAAATTTCTTGCATTGGGATTCTCGAAATTAGCAGCTAGAGCATTGAATGCTGGAGATCTCCCTCTTACACGAACTCTGTCCGGGCTAAATGACATGCTTCTAGAACGTTGTGATTTTTCTTGTGCAGCCGATCTTCCACTGTGTGAGACGGTAGTTCTCCTTTTCGGTTTCTGTCATGCGACATACATATAAGAAACACGAATAAAATCATAATAGAATAGATAGATTTATCAATTATATGTGGAAATGGCCTTTCACCCCTCAAAATGAACTATTTTGACACATTTCAACCCCTCAACTTCGCACTCTGCAGCCCCCCAACAGGATTTGGGCAAAATATGTAATTCGAGGAATGGCGCATAACTCTTTAAGTGGATTGCGGATTTTAGGCAAAACATGCCATTGAAGAACTAGCAAGTAGCTTTGCTATACTTTGTCAAAAAGCATTTTTATCAATTTTTCTTTTTCCACGTAAAATATTTATTTGGAGCAACAAAAAACATTCTTATCATTTTTTCACTTTTCCGTGTAAAATATTTATTTGGAGCAACGAATTTTTTTTTTTTTTTAAGTGTAAAAGGGGAGAAATAACAACATTGGACGAGCATAAAAGTCACATGCTAGTTCTTTGCTCCATTTTAAAGTTCCACTTACACCATGTATGGTTCAAGAATTTTGTTGAGGAAAAAAAACATGCTTGAGGAAAAAGAATAAAAAAATTCAAAGAAATATGAAATTAGAAGCACGTTTGATCATTCAAAGAAAACATTATGGAAAGAAATAATGAGAAGGAAAGTCATAATGCATTGGAGAATGAAAGAAGCTTAAATAGGTTTTCCCTTCATCCCCCTCCCCCCCGCCCGCCCCCCCCCCGCCCCATCATTTTGTGAAGAAAATTGCTTTCTCCCAGCTAAACTACATTTCTTCCAAGTTTTCATTTCCTTGGTATTTTCCTTACAAACCAAACAAAACAAAATTGTTTTCCCTTAACATTTTCTTTTCTTTTTCTTACCAAAATCCTTATACCAAACATAATGTTAGAGAATCCACTCGAGGGCCAGTCGCAAATCAAATTGAGAGGTTGAAGTGCTTCTAAAGTATTTTTGCAGTTAATGTGCCTAAACGAATAAATTTAAGTGGTGAAAGAACAAAAAATGGAAGGAATGAGTGCAAAGGGACACTTACATCCAAAACCGGGCTGCGACCGTGTTTAAGAATAGTCAATTTTCTTTGGAAAGAGTTACCATGCATCTGCAACGATAGAAATTTGTCACTATATTATAAAGCATCCAATCAAAATAAGGATGTCAGACACGGAGCGAAAGCACTTACTGCAGATTTAGTCGAGTCCCATGAGAAAAAACGAGTGAAAAAGGTTGGTTCATTCCCTTCCGTAACAACATATATAGGAGTTCGGGGAGATAATTTCTCATGAAGAAAGTCACGCTCCAGAAATTTCTGTTTGAGAGCAAATGCATATATCAAGTTGCATCGGATAACTTGTGAATTTCTTAAACATAAGGAGCAGGAAGATTCAAACTTCATATGAAGTGGATACACTCAATAGATGAAGATTTAAAACATATATCCAGTTAAAACGTACCTCCCCGATATTTAAGGCATTCATCTTATTCTTAGGTTCAACCTGTTGCCCGACCCACACATAAATGTCCGAGTGGCAGTCAAGTATGAATATATCTTCAGTCATTAGATCGTCCTGATTGAAATTGTACACTTCAGTCACCTGCAATAGAGATTTAGTTTCAGTGCCAAACTATCCCCAAAAAAAAAACAAAAGAAAAAAGAAAAATCTTCAACGATGAGAACAGAAAGAGTATTGAGGGAATATTTCTGTTGTGTTCTGTGTGAAATCTTTGACTTCAGACAAAAACAACACTAGGGTGTTTGGCAAAGCTTATAAGCTCCTACATTATGAGATGTTTCTGGACCTTAAAATATGTTGTTGGAATGCTCAGATAAAATAAAGTAAGATATTGGATCCTGTAAGGTGTTAGTAATAACAATTTTATAATTATTATAGTTAAAATTAAATAAATATGTTAAGATGTTAAAAAGTAAACTATGAACTTATTCTTTTTGAAAGAGCTTATAATATCCTAACATCTTATTTGGAAGCTTAAGCTCTAAGAAATTTAAACAAATAAAATAAAATACGTTGTAACGCCTCATAACCTCTCAAACATCTTATAAAAATGTTGTAAAGAGCTTATAAGCTCATCCAAAAAAACCTCTTAACTGCACTGTCCCCAAATTCTCAAGTAATGGACCAAGGGTGGCCAAACAAGTCATTACTATTTTCTCTGAGTTAATAAAAAGATATGAGATATACACACCTTGAGCTCCCCTGCAAACCGGTTTGAAGTTCAGCCGTAAAATAAACGGAGTGAACGAAGCACATTAGTTGGATTAGCCTTCAAATATAAACAACAAAAATTGTAAAAAAAAGTAACAGTAAGATGCCGTACCCTTTGATAAGGCGCATGAGAATAGATGAGGATCACTTTCAGCTTCTCTTGCAATTTTCTGGCTTGGGTATTCGGATTTCCCGCCTAACAAATCCCAAAACTGCTCGGTTTCTGAGCCTTCTTTTTGCAGTTTACACTGCATATTTGGCTGCAAGTAGAAAGTACGACAAATAAAGGACACAATGTAGAGAAACCAGCAAATTTCCAGAAACGGGATATCCAACCATTCCGCTATGCTTCACTTCGAGAAAATAAGCCATAAGATGAATTAGTGAAACTATCACGCTCATCAATAAAATATAGCAAAAGGACCTTTATAACATCGAGCTGCCTCTCGACAAGTTCTTGGGCTTCGGATGTTGTAAGATTTCCTGACCAGCCAAAGACCAAGGATCCACTGTGTAGTATGTAAGAGTAGGAGGAATTCAATGATGAAGCCACCTGAATAAAAAAATAAAACAAATTTATATTCCCACCATTGTACAAATAGAACAATTTAAGCACAAATAAAAGGAGCTACACTTTCGAGATCTAGGAAAAAGGTTCTGGCCGCTAATCCTATAATGTGGAAATTAAAAGAAACGGGCATACCGCATACGACTTACCGGTTCAACTTGAATTGCTTGCATGTTATCGGGTCCACTTCCTTGAACTCGAAATAATGCAAGTCCGTCTTCTGTATATGTATCATCAGGAAGTTCTTTCTCGGCTATGTACTTTTTGTAGCCCTTGCTAAGACCACCCTGGTGAATGCTGACAAAATTATTTCATAGCCAAAACAGCAATAACAGATATAATGATATATGAAACTAACACGATCGCAAGAAATCAGTTATCTCACAAACCTTAAAGACAAAGAAGCTCTGAAATATGGCAAAGAACTGGATTGGTTCATTTCCTTCGTAAATGCGAGCCTAATAATGAGCAAAAATAAAACTATCAATACAAATATCAAAACAGGAGTTTGCATTGAGAAGTAAAATTGTAATAAAGTGATTGAGAAAGGTGATGTACCTGAGTGGGTACAAACTTCTGAGACTCAACCATCTTACTTGCCTGTGAAGTTGCCGATACCCTATCTTCCTATAGAGCGCAATCAGCACAATCAGTTATTATATTATCAATATGTAGTGACTACTAAAACACAGATGATAGGCTTCAAGATTTTTTTTTTTTCCAGAAAGACGATTACTAGTGTTATTTTATACGGTATCTTCATATTACAGTATTTAAGCCTTTTGATGTTTACAACTTGGAAAAGAAAGTATTTCCATAGCTTAATGTTCATATTTTCTTTTTTGGCTAAAGAAACTGTCTCCTTATCTTTAATGTTAGCCCAGTTGTAATGTCAGATAATTCAACTGATTTTATACAATATCACACAATTAATATATTGTCTGCAAAAACTTTTATCTACTCGGAATTGACATGTGAATAGCATCATCGAAAAGAGTGAAATTTTTTCAGTATAATAAATTGCTAAAGAGTATATATATTTACAGGAATATTAGGAAACATATATAAGACTTGACCTCAACACTTTGCTTCCCAAACCATGTCCCAATTAGATGCTCGTCCTTTTCTTCTCCAGGATAAGAATATTGAAAGATATAGCAATCTCCACTGTAAAACTTAGACTGATCGGAAGCAGGAAGAAGAGTCTTCTGTTGACCATCTACACACCATACCTGCCCAGTTTGAGCAGTAAAGTAAAAAACCAGTAGAAGAAAAAAACCAAGAAATGCTAGTACAGTTGAGAGGATGAGGTCAATACAAAAGAGAGAAGATCTTAAACAACAGACACAACGACTTTTCTTGCATATCCTACAATTATATTCATTCAAAAAAGTGTTTCAAAAATGAAATCCCAAATAACTAGATCCTCTCATATGTTTCTTAAGCATTTCATAAAGCAATTTGACCAAATTCTTACCAATAACTCTCTCACAATCCATTTTTTTCTTCAGATGCTTTCTTGAAGGTTCTTTTAACCTCCAAACATCAATCACATATATCTAAATTCTTGCATCCACTCTGCAAATAATCATCCCATTCTTGATTTTTGTTTGCATCTTAGCCAAGTGGAATGGGCTGTCTCGGGGTGCGAGCTAATGACTGTTGATAAATGGTTGCTAAAGGCTGTAGGAAATTATCTAAATTGTATGGTTGGTTTATTTATTTATTTATTTATTTTTAATTTAAGGTTAAAGCTTAACCAAATTTCTTCCTTGTTTTTGTTTTGTTTGACTAAAGAAGTTAAGTACCATCTCCTTCTAAAGAATCTATATTTTTAGATTTATCTTGACGATATCCCTTCTGTAATATGAGAATATCAAAGTAAATATAACAAGTAAGAAGATGATTCTCCAACCCACTATACATAAACACACAGGTTAGCAAATCACCTGCAAATCTCCCGTGCAGTCTATATATAGTTGAGGTTCTTCTTCCTTGGGAGTTTCGGCTTTGAGAAGACCCTTCACGTTTATCCCTTGGCGCTTTAGAAGTGCTAGAAAGCATAAAAAAGAAAGCAATAATAAGAACTTAACAAACAATAAAGGCAAATGTTCACTATAATCATGACAGTATCGAGCAAATGAGTGAAGAAGAAGTGTATTTTTAATGAGTCTGCATTGAAAAGATAGCTATATTATAACTAACCTGCAACTTTCCCTCTACCTTCCTCGGTTACAGCCACATTGGTCAATTGGGGCCAAGAGTCAAACTTCGAGCGAAAAGTCACTGTCTCAAATCCCTCAATCACACGGATTACATGAGATTGGGATCTATCATGGCTATGCAGTAATTCCTATAAATGAAGGTGAAAGCAAATTTAATTGATTAAATAGGATTAGCACATCCGAATTACAACTGTAACGTAACTAACAGCAGCTAAACTTACATCAGCAGCGCTGCTTGCAGCTTTCCGTCTATCAAGATTAGTATTTCTTCCCATCCAAACAAAAACTTCCATCCCACAGTCGAGAATATAGCATTTGTATGTGTCTAATAACTCCCTCGTCAAGGAATCAGCTTCAATAGGTAGTGCCTCTCCCTTCTCGACACTTGGGCCATTAGAGAAAATTGTCAGAACCAACATTTCGAAATTCTGTGGTTCCACATTATAAACCAATTATTTATAGATTTTAACATCAAATTATTTAAGAACAATTATTCAAGACCATTTTTAGCAAATGACTTTTAGTTTGTTGGTAAGAGGGAGTAGAAAATGAGGTGTACATCTAATGTGTATCACAAGGAGCATCCAATATTTACACTATCAAGCCAAGAAATGAGAGATAAAAAATAGAACTCTATTTTTGTAGTCCTCTGTGACATAAATGCTATAGTCCAAATTTGTGGAAAAAAAGGAGTGCGTACGCATCAGAATATTTTGTGGAAAAGCACGTTCAAGAATCTTTATTTTTTAAAAATACTAGTTTTAGTTGCATCACAAATATATTGAATACAAGTTTCTCATATCCAATTTGGCTCTTTGAATTCCTCAAAGCATAAAAAAGATAATACCAAATTAATCCAAAGAGTGAACACAAGATGCACAAAGGAAAGAGACTTTAGGAAGCAGATCCTATGGACGAAATTAAATACCAGAAAAGCTTAGGAGTAACGACATCGGCACTCTTGGTTTCTTCAGTGGTTGTTTTTCTTGGGAGTGGAGCAAAGCCACCAAAGAAACCCCAAAATTCTCCGGTTTCAGCATCAGCCATTAGTTTTCCATCTTCTGCAGCCAAATAAAAAGCAGCCCATGAGTCATCCATAGCTCAGTTATAATCAACCAAAAACACCGAATTAGTAGCATAGTTACCAATAGTTGCGATTTCACATTTTCCATCATGATAAGTATCTTTGATGTACTGAACAACTTCCAATGCTTTAGCCCTCTCTTGAATAGACGAGTTGGAGCCATTGAATTGGAAAATTTTAGACTTTGTATCCAGAATAAAAATGTCATCGTGATTGAGAGAGGATCGTGCAAAAGGCACCTGTCCGATCATAAAAGAATATAGCATCATAACCATCCATGCTACAAAGATGCATCAACATATGCTAAAGAGCAAAAACCGTACCTCTTTTACATGAACAACATGCTTTCCTTTACATACATACAAACGAGTTTGGTGTTCTTCAGCCTCTGCATGCTTGAAGCCTGAGGCAACTCCTCCTTCTTGAGGTATTATACACGGTTTAAAATAGGAAAGGAACTTCTCTGTTTCATGGCCTTGTACTTCACGGTATTGAACGGCACGCCCACCCAATGCAGCATCTAGTTCAATAGTTTTGATGGCTGCAGTGCCAGCTTCATCCTATATAAGATAATATTTAAGATCGGGAAATAAATTACACTTAATACGTTCAGAAATGTACAATATAATATAAAAGACTTACCTGACTAGTGTCTTTACCTAGCCAATAATGAATATCATGGCGTAGGGTGCCATTTTTCAAGGCAGTGGTCTGCAGAAAGGAGACCAAGGGTCACACTGAAATAAATACCTCCAACATAATCACATCCACAGGAAATAATAAGATTAAGACTTAAGAAAACTGAAATAGTGTAGCGTATCGAAAACACATAGCTTATGCACTAAATCAAAAATTCATCAAGAAATCAAGAATCCTCTATGCCATGAGTCAGCTTAAAATTCTAACAATAATTTGAAAGCATGAATTACTTGGATGATTAATCATGCATGCAAAACATGGAGATCGAGATAAAAAGTTTAAGATGCATTTGCATTTCAGAGTGGCCACTTGTGCTTGAGAACATAATCAGTAGATGCATTCTGGGGTAGAAAAAAATAAAAAGTTACCTTTAAAATCACATAGGAATCTCCAGTGAAAAATTTTCCATATGAAGATTTTGGGACAGGGACTGGATGAAAATTTTCAATTTGCCATATCTCGATGCCACTAGAATTGGTTAAGGAGGCAAACATGTATACTCATGATACTGATATATAACTTAATAATATTGATAGCAACAGGAAACATAAGGATATGTGGGGGAAATAATAATAATAATAATAATTTCCAGCTCCCATGTACTATGAGTGTAACATAAACTCTTCCACCAATAGTTTCTAATGCAAATTCTTGTGAAAACTCATTTTGCAAACAGAAATGAGCGGAAACCAATATATATATATATATATATAGAATTATGTGCAAAAGAATTTGACAAGTTCACACAAGGATACGCCTTCTGTCCTGCCCCCTGGAAAGCAGGATCCAAATCTCTCATTGAAACAGACATGGTGCTACCACAAATTGTTTAAATGTATACTCCCGAAATTGACCTGAAACAAGAGTAGGAAAACAGCCTATGGTCATTGAGTAAACAACAGCTAAAAGAAAAGCCAAAGTTGCACAATAAGTGAAAATACTATACAAGTTTCATTCAAAAGCATGATTCACTCATAGACAATGACTTAATATGAACAGCCTGATTAAAACATCTGAAAAATGGACAGGAAAAAGCAAACAGATAGGACAAAAGTTCTCACGCACAGAGTAAAGCCTAGGGGGCAACAAAAGATTTTGCAATTTCTCTTCATGATGAGCTCATGGGCAAATCATTTTTCAGGAATAATCAGCGCAAATGGGAATCTTAGGACTTATAAAACCTATATCTTTTGGCACATTTTGTTCCAGCACTCCAATTCAATCAACTTTGGCAGCCTCAGCGTGCCCATTGAAATATCACTTCAAGTACTCACCCTAAAAACAACCGTGAAATCAGAAACGAATCTCAAAACTATCTTTAATTTCATGTCAATCTGTAGAAAAAACTAAATTGCCTTGTAAGCTTCCTCCACACTTCAATCCTTTCTGGGAAGGGCTAGGATTTAGGAACAGCTACCTTTTCCACAATGCATCCGCCGTTTCCATGCAATGCTCACAAATAATCAAAGTTTGTGCTTCTCACTCAATCTGTCATATAGCCTTCAATCCCATGTTAAAACAGCTCGACTCAAAACTAAGCCCAACACTGACATCCTCGCTCTCTTTGGGCAAAAATTCTACCTTTTGTGCTTGTTTATGACAGTATGCTGCTTAATGCTTAAAAAAATCTCCAACTATGCTAAATAAATGATGCTTCTTAGAAACCTGACCTCTGGACTTATTGGACCTTCTAATTCACAAATTTCTGAGAAGATCTATGCTGTAACTGAAATCTCCAATTCCAGTTTGATAATATAGGTACAAGAAAAGATCAGCTAAATTCTCCAATTCCACTCTTCATTTGGATAAATGGATAAAGGAAAACAAATAAATGAATGAATTCTCTGTACTCCCATGGAGAAGACGAAGCAGAGCCTAAATCAGCTGGCATCAGAAAATTTCTCAGTCCTCAAATCCCTTTCTTTCTACAATTTCTCAGGGGGCCATTGATCTTGGATTTCTGCTTCTCGTATTTCAAGGAAAAGCAAAAGCTTTTTGTGCCATTTGCACAATCCATTCAAACATATAAATCCTCAAAGTTTACAGTTCCCAACGCATCAACACTATTTTAGATGAAGAAAATGGCTGCTTCCCTGGTCCTCAAGGCTCAATTTTTATCAATTAAAACGCACAAAACACGACATACACACCCCACATTAAGACATCAAATTACATCATCAAAGTTATACTAAAATCAATTCAGAAAGACAGAACAAGATAATAAAGCAAATGAAATTATGTTACGCTAATTAATTACCTTTTCTAATTCTTGAAGGAAATATTCCTCAAGCCCACTTGAAAATAAACCAAACAGATCCAATCTAATCACAACTATTCTTAATCAACAAAAAAAACACCTGCCCAGATTTCCAAAAAAGAAAAGAAAAAGTGGGTTCTCAGGAATAGATGAGAAAACCAAAAGAATCTCGATTGCCAGAAAATCTTCTGATGTAAGAGAGAGGTAGAGAGAGAAAGAAAGCGAGAAAAGCGCGTAGAGAGAGAAAGTGGGGGTGGAGGGAATGATGAAGAGTTGGCTGACAGGCGTGCCTATCACTAACAGCAGCTAAAAAAAGAAGACCCCTTTCTCCAAACAGTAATCACAAATGAACTGTAAAGACTCATTAACCATTATTCTACTATGCTTAAACAAACAAAAATCAAATTAATACCAAAATTTACTGTGACCTTTTTGAATGCCCTTGGACGCTAAATTCCTTAGAAATGGAGAAAAAAACAAAAAATTATTAAAGATTATAAAAAGGCATGATGTGAAAATTGTAATATAGCTGACTTCCGAATTTAAGGGATTAAAGAGAGATGAAGGGACGGTGACCGGCCATTATTGATGGATGGCCACAAAGGCAAAAAAGGTTCTTATTTTCTATTGGGTAGCAAAGAAGAAGATGCTCTTGCTTAGCTGCGTTGGCTTGCTGTTTCATGGGGCCCTGTGGGGAGATGGAGGGTGCATGGTAGGGACCATGGTGTCTAGGTGATTATCATTACCTGGTAATGTTATTTTTTGAATTCTTAAAAGTGGATTTGGAATTGAGACTAATTCTTTTGGGGGATTATGTTTATTTTCAAGATTTCTTGAAATGGGTAATTTTGTGGGTTTTTTCTTATTTTTAGAATATATGTTTGGAAAAATCGACAAAGTTTAGTTGTTAGGCTTTAAATTTTAGTGCTTCCAAATGCAATAAAAATGCATTGTTTATTTTAATCATATTTAAATTTACCTAAAAGTATAAGAAATTCCCGTGAAATAAATAGTTCAACTGATATCAGTTGTTATTGTTTTTGTTAATGTTATTGAGTTTATATTGAATGTTGCCTTGCACTAGAGATTTTTTTTTTTTTTTGGGCATTTGTGATTTGTTGTCCAATTAAACAAAATTTCTTAAGTGATTAATAAGTGTGACAAATTTTAGTGAGTTAATAATTGTAAGAAATTTTGACCAGTTAAAAATAAGGAGTTCATCTAGTATAATAGAATTAGAGACGGAGAATTTATGAATGTTGAAAGAATGTAAATGAATTTCATGTTATTCAAATTCTTCTTAGTTTTGACTATAGTTAATTTGGATCCTAAGCACGTGATATATGGGCTCGCTAGAAGGTCAATTCAATTTTATTTCAAATATATGATTTGCCGAGAGTAAAATTCAAAAAAAGAATAGGGGGAAGAGAGAAGAAAAGAAAATTGGATGAACTTTAGAGAGAGCGATTAAATAGTTCATTAGATTTTTCTTCTTCTTCTTCTTTTTTTTTTTTTTTAACAAAAACATGAATTTAATTGCATAACAAATGTAATTTATATTAAATTTATAGATATGTGTCAAACTATATCAAGTTTGAACTAAAATTGAAATATATATATATATATATTACATTATTTCATGTTGTGTCAATGCATGATAATGACAATTTATTAATTGTAGATGAAAAGGTGTTGTGGCGCATGTAGAAGCAACTAACAAAGATTTTAGTACCAAAGATCTTGTATAAACACGCGTAACAATTAAACTAATTCATAGCAGATTAGTGTAATTACGGGATCCTATGGTCTTCATTCAAGTGTTAAGATGAAGGTCTTATGAGTTCCATTGTCGCCAGTGTATAAAATTGCTTTTTCTCCTGTATGATAAATAGTTTATGATTTTTTATTTTTTATTTTTTACATTGTATAGGCTAATTTTAGTAAACTTTCAAGGATTTTTCTTATTATTATATTAATATTCAATTTTTTGTTATTGATATAATTTAATTATTGTAATCTTCTATCTAAAAAAAGGGTAATTATATGTTAATTTTAAGTGATTTTTTTCCCCCTTATAAATTCGAATATTGGAAGGCAAATAAATGCCCATGGAATTAACAAATGCACAAAATCTTATAATAATGAAGCAGAATTCTATATGGCATAAATTTAGTCAAGTGGTTAGGTAAACACCTAGCAAAGTTTCAATATTAAATAATTCGGTTGTAATTACAAGTTTTATTTTTAAAGAATAAATTATGAACGTCGTATTTTCTCTTCAAAGTAGCTCGTATGTTTTAATAATTATTCATACGTAAGTTGAACGTGATGTATCTGATAATTAATTATTTTTATTTATCGTGTGAAACTTGATAAATGTAATATTTAGTTAATATCTTATTAGCCATATTAAAACTTAAATTTATTTTCATCATACGAAAAGATTAAATTAAAATTTAGCATATTCTTTGTAATATATCTTTAACTTATTATAAAATTCATATCTCCACGTCTTTTAAAATGATTAACCTAAATATAATTTTATTATCAATGTATATGTCACTTCAATTCATTTACTTTTCAAATTTACATACCATACCAAAGAATGGCTCAAGAGTAGGGGTGAGCATGGGATGGAGACGTCCCGTCTTGTCCCCAAAAATCAGAAAAAATACTGACTTGGTTGAGCTTCGGACGGGATCGAGACAAAAATCATTGTCTCGATTGAAAACAGGGACGAGACCGGGATAACTGTGAAAAAACTGGGACCGTCTTGTCCCATCCCAATTAATTTTTTATATCATCATCATCATAATATAGAAATATATAATAAGAATAATAATAATAATAATAATAATAATAATAATATTAATATGAAACAATTAATTAGGCCCACTTTTTTCTTAATAAAATTAAGCCTAATTTAGACTTTAAATTAAAACTCATTAACCTAATTTCATCTTTCAGCTTAGAATCCAATTTCTCCTTATTTATTTATTTTTTTAGCTCATAATTAACATGTTGTGTTCTAAGATGCATTCTTGTGTCCCGAATAAAAATTGGGATGGGACTAGGTCCAATGCTCATCCCTACTCCAAAGTAAGGTGTCCAAGCCCAATCCACTTCAATTTCTTATGGGCCAACGAATGGGCCATATATTTTCCCTTAACAAAGATAGGTAACTTATAAGTGTAATTATGGACCTAATATTGTAGCGGCGTGCTTAATAAAATTTCCCACTTTTTCTTTTAAATCAAGAGTATAAAATGTATTTATTCGACTAAAAAATACTATTATTTAAATTTGACTAGATTATTTATTGATCTAGCATTGCACTTGAGTGTTTCAATTTTTAGTTTGTAATTTAGTTAAACGGATTTAAGTTCTATTTAATCGATTTTGAAGAAATTTTATACCTTTATCATAAATACGTAAATCATTCTATTATCTGTTTATCTAAATTGAGATTTTATATTTTAAAATAAAAATATGTCTTTTCAAAAATAACCCTACATTTAAAGGTGCATTGACACTAGTGTTACATACATTAATGTAAAATTGTTGTGTATATATATGTATATTTTTTTTAAAGATATATGGTAAGTATATTAATCTTTGCTTCATTAGGATATAAAACATGAATTGGATTATAAGATGCAAAATCATTAATATAAAACAAAGCAGACATTTATGAAATTAATAAGATCAAGCTTAAATTGAACTTTATCTTGCCAATTAGAACCACTTTGTTATATTTAATGATCGGACTTAAAACAAAAATATCTCTTCCTTTCTTTCTTCCCTCCCTTTTTTTTTGGCCCTTTCCTTCGCTATCTTCAATTCTTTGAGAAAACGGCGGGAGAAGTTTTGAACTTGTGAACAATCCAAAGAGATAGAATAATATGAACAAGAAAAGAAAACTTCTTGCAGAATAGGACAGACACGATTACAGTGCATGGTTTCTGGTGAATTCACATGCGCACTCCGCGGCTTCAGAATTTCGAAAATCGATGAAAAAATCAAAAGCGAAAAAAGAAAAGAGGATACAACAATGGGGGCGGGCCCCACAAAACAACCAAAATGTTACTTTGGATTGAGACGAGGCACAAGTGAATACACACAATTATGCACACAGTTTTCCCCCATCACCAGTCAAGTCACAGTGCCCCACTTCCTACTATATCTATGCAATATTTAATGCCTTAATTAATTCCTTTCTCTCTCTCTCTCTCTCACTCTCTCTCTTTTCTTTTTGTCTACTCTCTTGAAAACAAGCGACCAGCGCACACTTCCCTTCCCTGCTTGCTTTTTGCTCTTATACGCTGGTAATGTTCTCTCTTCGGTTCTTGTCTTTTTCATTTTTTTTTGGTTGAATTTCTTTGTTTATTAATGCTGTTTCTGTTAGGGCATGTGGGTGTGTTGTATAGAGGTTTTGTTGTCTCGGAGATGAGCTTGTATGGTATTTGTCATTGTTTGAGCTCATTTTTTGATGTGGGTTCTAAGGATTTTTTGTGTTTTTGGAATGTTTTATGATTTTGGAATGTTTTTGTGTTTTCTGAAATGTGTTTGTGGAAGTGATGATAAAGTTTGTTGTTTTTCTTAGTTTGGTGCATTATTTGTTATGAAATGAATGTTGTGCTTTGGTTTTGAATTTTGGATTGTGTATTGTATTCGTCATTGTTTGAGCTCTTCTTTTGATGTTGGTTTTAAGTATTTTTTGTATTTTTGGAATGTTATCGTCTTTTCTTAAATGGGTTTGTGGAGATGATGATAAAGTTTGTTGCTTTTCCTAGTTTGTGCATTACTTGTTGTGAAATTAATGTTGTTTTGTGGTTTTGAATTTTGGGTTGTGCATGGTGGTTGTCATTGTTTGAGCTCCTCTTTTGATGTCGGTTTTAAGTATTTTTCGTATTTTTTGGAATGTTTTTGTGTTTTCTGAAATGGGTTTGTGGGGATAATTAGTTTGGCGCATTATTTGTTGTGAAGCGAATATTATGTTATGGTTTTGAATTTTGGGTTACTTGTGGTTTTTCTTTAATTGATTAGAAATGAATTTTTTTCGAGTTAAGCGAATGCATCCATGTTGCCCAATGAGCCTGTGTTAATAGTTTAATTTTCTTGATTTTCCTTTTCTTTCCATACAGAACAACAAAAATTGCTGTATCAGCTTTTGAGTTGTATGCTCTTTTATGCAAAACCTATGTGAATTTTGAGAGTCCCGGTATGATATGATCCTCCATTTATGTTTTCTGTTGTTATTCTGTTTGGATAAGCTAGTTTAAACTATAGATGCACATTGAAAATGTTGTCACCAGAACATCTGCATGTTCGAGTTTGCTCGATCTAGTTTTGCAAGATGGCATTTGTTTTCTGAGGTTTAGCTTTTTGTGCTGGTAAACGAAAATCATGAGAGCTAATTTGTACTTGCAGTCATCAATGTAGCACCAACTCAAGAGATTTCCCCCAGATTTTTGATGTTGTATTACCCATAGGCCATAGTGTTAATATGGGCAGTAAAGTAGTCGTGACATACAAGAGGAAGAGGCTATTCTCGAGAAGTGATCATTCTCGTATAGATTTGCATTCCGATACGCCTTTTGAGATCTCGAAGTCAAAAACTTCAGCTAATTTCGATAAGCACAAGGAGTCAATTGCTGAATGTGGACTGCAGAACAAGGACAGAGAATTTGGGGTGAGATTTCATTTAATTCATTTTAATACTTCAAATATCAGTTGAGAAACGCTAGTCTCATCCTGTCTTTTGTTGCTTTATAAGCTGTAGATTCATGGAGCTCGGAACTTGTAGTTCCAGCTCGTTGCATATAAGATGTTGATATATGTTTTGCCCAAAAGACTTTATTTTGTTTGCATTATTGCTCCAATAGCTTCCTTCCATTTCAGAATGTCTTAGGTTTTGCCCTCCCTTAGATGAACAACGGTTGCAAAACCGAGCTTCACAAACGTAACCAATGATGGAGGTGATATTGGAGTTACTAGTCATTGTGTTCAGTGGCTACACGCATCAGAAACTAAGGGACTTTGAGAGCTGATTAGGACATGCTAGGGCACCTTTAAATAAGATTATATCTCGTATCTATATTGATGGTAAGTTTGTGAAATTTACATAAAGAGTTAAACATTCAAGTGACGGTTAAAAAATAAAATGAAGAAGAGTAGCTCAGCAGTTTTGGAATTGGATTTTAGACGTTGTAAAATATATATTCTTCAAGAAAGCTTGTTTGAAGCAGCAAATCGATGGTTTTAGCTAAATGATGTCTTCAAAATTACTGGAGAAAGACATTGGATTAGGGTGTGGGTCGACATCCTTAAGTAGTTTTTCCGGTACCACACTATTGTGATCACAATTCTCCTTTCAAATTAGTTTTTCCTGCCATTTGATATTTCCTTGTAATCTCTGTTGCCAAGAACCATGTATTTGAAATCAATATTGTTAGATTTTGGTCTTAAGAAATACTTCTGCACATTTCTATTGATACTGGACTCATTTACAGATATGTCTTGAATGTTCCAAAAACGATGTTGGAGTGCTGCCATGTGAAAATTGTGATTCACAATATCATGGTCAATGCTATGAGGTTTGCGCTCTTCCGTTTTTAGCAAAATTGGACAATTTTAGATTGTTGATGAACCATGACCCTGATTATATCTTGAATGTCATGCCTTATCTTTGCATAGGAGCATGCTACAAAATCGGAAACACTTTGCTCCACATGTACCAAACAGCAAGATTCCTCAATTTCGAACGGAACTCAAAACTTTACATCTGAGCAAAAATTACGGTGCCCAACATCGGATGTCAAACAAATAACCTTTCATCCAAACACCGAAGAAAGTTCGGCTGATACTCGATCAAAATTGTTGGTGAAGTCGGGCTCAGAATATGAAGATAAGTGCCAGGAGACATGTTCAACTTTACCACCTCCTGAAGTATGGTCTGGTATAGAACCCAATCCAGTTTGCTTGAAAGTTTCTGATGGCATAAATTGCAGCTGCCAAATCGATGCCACATCTATTTCTGGAAAATTTGCTTCGGAGGAAACAAGCGAACTTAAAAAAGATCCATGTAGTAGCTTACGCCAGATTTCAGGTACAAAGCGCAAGTTGTCATCTACATTAATTACATTTCATCGAAGATCTAAGAGGAACAGGGATATTGTTGCACCTGATATTGCCTCTGAATACACTGATACGTCATGTGCATCTGGAACTCCACCTGCTGCCAGTTGTTCAGTGGATCTGAAGAACGAGAAGGTTAACGTGACGAACTCCTTTATTGGTAATGAAGAAAAAGTATGTTATCCTTTATTGGTAATGAAGAAAAAGTATGTTATCTTTTCTGAACTGACATCTGATAGCTGAATGTCATTTTATGAACTTGACGCAATGTTTTATATATGATGCTTATGAATTTGCTATTCTGACAGAAAACCACAGAGGATGTTGATAATTCGTGTTCTTCTGCCCCAGCTGCAATTGCAATGTAAGATATGATATTGATAATGGTCAACGTGTCATTTCATTACATTAATTTGTAAGATGTGATAATTGATACGAGACTAGTTATCACAGGGCCATGCATACTGATAATCTGTCACATTCTCCACATGGGACAGCCAAAAATGCCACATCTGCTGTCGCCCAATCGTTTCAGGATTCTCCTGATGCTTCATTACAAGGAAACGTTCACATGGATGTCCAAAATAGTAACTATATAAATGTGAGAACTCAAAGCTTGTCAAACGAAGTTGAAAACGCAAGAAGACTGGATTTATCTATTTCCCCAAAAGGTAGGGATTCTATGGCAACCACGAAGTAGATTCACTTACAATTTTCATCCTTTTCCTTATTTTTTGAGACAGTTTCGCCTTCTGTGCTTATGATATTGCAGCCTCTCATGATATTGACTGCAATCGATCACTTGACTGTGGTTCTGAAGAAAATCATCTACCTGGGCCTTCAGAAGTTCTTCATGATTCTGTCGGCTCTACTAGTAAGATTAAGGAGAATATGCTAACTTTGCAAGTGCAGTGCCAAGAAAATGGTTCTCCAATGGTGGCTGTTAGTGACAAAGGAAAGTTTGTCATAGATTCTTCTTCAGTTTTGATGGGCACCTCATCCAAAAATAATTATCTTCAGGTATATTGCAGAACAACGTTCTTGTTACGTTAGGAACTGATTTTTCTAATTGTTTATTTTTAGAGGGAAAAATACTTTTGCCATGTAAACTATGCACATTTTTTTACACTTTTGTCAGCTAAACATTTTTTAGTAACTGTCTTTTTTTTTTCCTTTTCTTTTCTTTGCTTTTTACGGACCTTAGACATTTTCGTGACTTTGTAAAATGGTCCCTCTCTTTTAGGTGAAGCCACCTTTTCTAGTTCAACTATCATGAGATATGCACCACACTCAAACGTTCAAAACTGAGGGAAAATGTGGAAATGTCATGGTTTACTGCTGGAGAGATCACTACTATGCCCACAAAATTGGATGATTTGACTATAATACCCTTAAAAGAAGGCACGTGCCTTTATTGATGGAATTACAGCAGCATTTTCCATTGTAATCAGGTCATTCATATATGGCAATGTGAAAAAAAGTGTTTTTGGATGGTGAAGTGTCATAAAAGAAAATTAGTTGGCAAAGAGTGAAAACAGTTGTAGTCTGGATGACAGAAATTTTTTTCTATTTTTTATAAGATGATGATGAGTCTTTTCTGCTTGGAGCTTCAAAATAGAATTCATCTCATTTGATTCTTTTTTGGGTAATTGTGGAAACCTCTTTCAGATTTGGTTATTTATTGCATTGTTGTATGAGTTTCAGTTATTTCCAGAGAATAGAAGCATTGACTTAGAAAAGTCGAGCCAGCTTCAGTTGTCAAGCTTACACTCCTCACACTTTACCGGTGCCTCCCCACAACCAGAACAGATGCTTAACAGCCACGCTTATTACCCCTCCGTGTACGAGTGGCCCAACATTTACTTACAACCTGGAGAACCTTTTCACGAGTTACTCCAGTCCACTTCTGATCGAGCACAATTATTTTCAAGGCACAAGATGATGCTTGACAACATTTTAACTAGAGCAAGAGCTGCCAGAGGAAACAGAAGCAGCTTCCTCGACAAGTTTGAACCGCCAACAACCTGGTCCGAAGAGGAATTGGATAGTCTTTGGATCGGCGTGAGGAGACACGGACGAGGCAATTGGGAAGCCATACTAAGAGATCACAGACTGAATTTCTCTCCATGGAAAACGCCTCGTGACCTGTCGGAAAGATGGCAGGTGGAACAATCCCAACTTTTCTACAGCATGCATGTCTCTCAACCAAAATATGCGATTCCTCAAGATTTTTCTTCGGACTATGGGAATAGTGTGCTGCATTCACGGCCAAGAAGTATAGTTGATGAAATGCATCTTTCGCTCGGTGTCCCAACACGACCCGCAGTCAACTTTACCAATATTCAAGCAAGCAAGCAACTTCCAAGGCACGAATCATCGTCTGATGCAGGTCCCATGAACGGAAGTCTGCCACACTGGCTAAGAGAAGCAGTCGAAGTCCCTCCAAGGTTGTCTGAACCAATCCAGACGGCTTTTTCATCTGTTTCTAATTCCGGGATACGGTGGATTAATAATCCACATAATATCGAGTGGATGGGAAATCCTCAGCAACTGTGGCTGAATAACAGATACACCTCGATGCAAAGGACAACCGAACGACGTGAAAAAACTGAGCCACACGATCGCCAGGTTAGCAAGAAGGATAATGTGATCGTTATCCTGAGTGATGCTTCTTCTGAAGAGACTATTTCTGATGACCATAGTGTTAGGCCTCAGCTATTTGATGGAATTTAACTCCGCAGTACATCTTTAGGTGAATTTCTGAGTTTCTGTAGGGATGATTTATAATTTAGTTCCTGTATAGTTTTACTCTTGTAACTGCTAGCAACTGTGCAAAATGTACCTCTGTTACATTTCTAAGTCAAAAGGGCTAAGAATAGCAGGGGTTGATTGAGCCCTTGGAAAGATTCATTGTTGCATGGATTTTGGAGTTCGAAATCTCCAAGAACTGTGAACAAGGCCTTGTTCTAGTGGCAAGATAGAGGTTACATAACCCATTGGTTTTGAAGAGATTATAAATTCTATTCCGACCAGTAAAATGTAAGCTTTTTTTATGGTAGGGTAGTTTGGGATTTTTTTTGTTTTGTTCGTGTTTTAAGTTAATGTATTTCTTCTTTAAATGTATCAATCATGTGATGTAAAGGAATACTCAAGTGAAACTAGGGGACATAGTTTTTTGCTTTTCTAATAGAGGAAGGTGATGTAATTGTTTGAACAGCTTAAATTGAAAATTTGAAAATTTAAATTAAAAATTCTGGCAAGGATTTTCAATAATAAATTTATAAAATAGCTATAGTCCCAATCAAGAATTGTTAAGCTATTATTTTAGTTTTCTTTGATCGAGAAATTAATTCTATGTTTGGTTCTAGGATTTTTGGAGGAATAATGATTTTTTTTATTTTTTTCCTACTTAAAATGAAGTAATTACATACTTTAATTGTCGTATATTTGTTTTTTCTTCTTGTTTTCTTTATTGGATTCTTTGATTTAGACATAACATAAACGCGTAACATAATTACATAACGAAAAAGAAATAACTTGGTGTGAAATAAAGAATTTATCCAAAAAGAATTTGGAAAATAGGGAAAAAAAAATAGAAAAAGAAAAAAGAACAAAAGAAATAAAAAGGGCCCAGTTTTAAAATTTGATTGACCCATTGTGAAGATTAACAACCGCCTTTGTTCTGTTGTGCTTGCTACGAAAGTGCTTTTATTTGTCCAGAAGCCCATACAAAATCCACATATTGCAAAAACACCCCAGAGGCCTCTGAATCTGAAATATATATTTCACAGAATTTAAGCGCGCAGTTCCTCTTGAATCCCGGAGACCTTGGTCTCGAAGGAACAACAATGGAGTTTTCTGCCATGTCAACTGCTGCTGCCGTGTTGTACTTTCTGGCTTTGATCTCCGTCTCCTCACGCCCCATTCACGTGGCAGCACTCGCCGGTAACTAATTATTACCCAACCAAGGGCTTACACTGGGTTATTCTTAGAAATTACTTGACAGTATCAGAATTGGTTAGCAGATGATTTTGCAAAGCTAGGTTTTTTGGCTAAGCGTTGTGTCTATTGCTGATGTATCGGATTGTGTAATTCTATACTGCGTGTAAAGGAAGCAAGTAATATGATTGCTGGTTATTGAGCGTATGAAAGAAGCAGTTTTTACATGTTAAGTTCTTTTGCATAGCGGTGCAGTTTGGATATTTTTTATCTTTTTCTGGTTTTGGTTTTGGTTTTGTTCTTGTTCTTTTCAAGTTTTTGTTAGAGATTTTGTTTCGTGGTTTTTTAATTTGGAGGAAGTGATAATTTTGGTAAACGATTTGATGGGATTTAGGATTGTATTACTCTGAGTCCCTTCCTACGAGTTTGCATGTAGGCAGACCCTTTTTTTGCTGTTTGAAATATTTTCAATAAGAAAAACTTGGTTTGCAGTCGATGCTCATCATATTAATCGAACCTTTGGAGGATGTAGAAGAATTGCTGGTTTTGTATCTTTTACTTTAGCCTTCCAAAAGGATGGTTACATCTGATATTTAACATATTTTCTGATGTAAAAAGAATTATTGATTTTGAGGAGAAGTTAGTGTTGAAGAAACATCTATACTCAATTGCATAAGTATGGTGCAGTAAAACTAACGACAGGTTTCTATGTACTTTTTTCTGGTAAGATAAAATGATATTGCTAACATTTGTTGCTCTTTTTTTGGTCCCATTACATGCTATCTGATTGTTTGTCTTTAAATATTCAGGCAGTGATGTGGAAAATCATCAAGTAGTCAATGCTACTCCAGTCATGCTTGTAACATCTGTTCTATCTAAAGATATTGTGCGGTGTGCACGTGTCAATGTGCCTGGTCTATCAAGACTAAAACTTGGGAGTTATTCTAGCGCCCACAAGATCACCTTGGTCCCATCAGATGAAATTCGGGAGAAATTGTACAAGAACATTCAGATTTGTTTTCACAGGTCAGTTAAAGTTGAAGAAGACCGCTGTGAAACTTTAGCACTTTCTATACTAGCTTTCTTATTTATGGACGCTTTTAACCCCATAAAAGTTATATAGAAGGCTGCTGTGAAACTTTAGCACTTTGCAAACTAGGCTTGCTTATTTGTGGGCGCTTTTAACCACATAAAAAATATATCTTGCAGAAATTCTTCACTTGGATTATGCCAGTGTGATAATGATAGTTGGGAAAGTATCCAGAGCGGATCATGGAGCTCTGTCATTTCCCCTTATGAAGACAGATATATTGATGTGAAGTTTGTAAATAATTTGTCTGGTTCGGTGACAGTCAGCATCAAATTAGGTAAGACTGTAAGATTTATATCACTACTCACACACACTCACTTGTTTCTTTACACATGATTGCACTCAGTATCTCTATCACTCTTTGTTTTATGGGCAGAGTTTCAAAGATGGCGTTTGCTCTGC
>JACFYI010003637.1:356650-371667 GCA_014898755.1 Handroanthus guayacan | reverse complement strand
CTATTCCCATCTCCAGGGGATAGGATATGGTTCTTCAATGCATTCATAAAATATGATTGTCTCTCCTACCATAGACATTGTCCTCTGCAATCTTTAGTTTGGGTTGATCAAAGCTTGTTTCTTCTATAAAGCTGAATAGTTATATTCCGAGGACTATACAGCACCCTATGAACTTTTGAAGGAACATTGTTTTGAAACTTTTTGTTTCAACACATTTGAATGGTTCGAACTTCATATCAAGGAATTGTATTTGAGCCCATTTTGAACTATCTCTTCATGTATAGTACTATAGTTTAAAAATATATGATTGCTTCTCTTTTCTCTATAATAATCAGTCAATTTTCGGATTTGTTTTAACGTTACAATCAATTTTTGTTTTTTCCTTTATTGTGCAGGGAATGAAACTGTTGCCAACAGGAAGGAAAAATGCTCTCTATAGCACACTATGTGGTCTAGCAGTATGTTTATGTGATATCCTATGCTATCTCTATGATTTGAGGGCCTAAGCTCTCTCGTTGTTCTCCCTTTCTTTAAAATAAATATTAATGTATTTTTTGTACTGGTGCATTATGTTTCAGCTTGGAGTGGGATCCTTTTTGCTAAATCGAGTCTCGATGTTTGTCAACTCCGTTCTTGTCAATTTTGGGATCAGTGAAGAGATGCATAACCCTGTAAGTAACTTGTAGTTATTATTTGATGCAAGAATATAATGAATGTTACTTATGCCTTCTCTTTTGCAAGATATTGAATTTATTTGTCTATTATTCTACCAGTGAAGAGCATTAATATCGTTTTTATACGTCCAGTTGCACACAAAACACTTGTTAGGTAATGGAAAATTTAAAATTTCTCTGGTGCTTTGTTTCAAAGCTTACATACCTGATTTCTACTACTACTTTTGAATGAGTTGACTACGGATCTTGGACTCTGTATTAACCACTATTGTACACATTGGTACTAAGAAAAAAAGTTAGAAACAAGAATTATCCTGTGCACATATCATTCAATTCAATGGAGACTAGTAGCAGCTGTATGCAGTTAATATTGGAACCCATGTATCATGACTTACACGACAAAGCATGCATTATTCTAGAGTTTTTTTACTACTGAGAGTAACTAAGCATGTTCTGTGTACATGGTAAAGATTACTTTTATCTATTTTGTGAATGTTTGATATAACACTGTGCCATGTTTGCGGTAACAGCGTGCCGAGTGACCTTTTCCTTTATAATTTTACATTCTTTCTTAGTTTGGAAGCCCTATGTATTTAGTTCTGCATGACTAGAACTTACAGTTGAGCATGCTTTTACGGTTTACATGATAAGTAGTTATAGAGATTTATTTATTCCCCTCTTCTTCTTCTTTTTCCCCTTCGGCAGTTTTAATCACATATAGTTTCGTTCTTTCTTTTTGTAATCTTTTCATTTTTCTCGCTTTCATTGGTCTACAGGTTCTCATATTCTTGCTGGTTGGAATTGTAATTGCGGGGGCTGGTTTTGGTTATTGGCTTGTTCGGAAATTTGTTGTTGCTGAGGATGGAAGTGTGGATGTTGGTGTAGCCCAATTTGTGAAATGGGCTTTACGTGTAATTGCTGTGACTTTCATCTTCCAGGTTGGTTTATTTTCTATAATTTGTCAATGCATTGCCATAATGGATTTTTAGATTTGATAACCCTTTTTTGCATCAGATGACGGCTAAAAATAAGTCATACTTCTGATGTATGGTGCAATGCCAACTAGTTTTATCAGTTGACTTGTTCATCATGTCTATTATCTTCTTCTCATGAACTCATTTTTGCTTATTTCCAGTACTATGAGTTCTGCTAACAGATAACATATTTCTATCTGTAATATTTTATTTCTTGTAGTTTGCTTCAACATCTTGCTATTGCCCACTCAATCTTTTCAGATATTTGATTAATAGTTCGTGTTATCTTGTAAATCCATGATTCCATCTTATTTTTAGGGACCTTTTATTCGTTTCTACTTTCATACTTAAGTCTTCAAGAATTTTGTTTCCGTATTTGGTGTCTAAGGTATAGATTTACGTCTTTTATAACTATGTACCTTTCTCTTTTTTCCTTTTTTTCCGAAAACTATGGAGCTTTTGACCTTTTTCTTGTATTCAATCCAGAGTACGCTTGATATACCTCTGGCAATGGCACTGCTTGTTTCTTTCCTGGGGATTAGCTTTTCGCTCACTTCTTTGAAGCAGCATGGCCTTGGGTAAGCACTGCATGGTTTCTCTCTATTGTGTTCATTCTCGTTCTCCTTGCTGTAGGTAATGACTAATCAGTATGCCAAGAACATTTCGTTGATCAACACTGTATGCCGATATTAAATTTTCTTTTCAATAATTCACGTTTATTCCACTAATCATTAATATTGGCGAATCAGGTCTTGCATAATATATTGCCATGAGTTTTTAGCATATTGTCCTTGAGATATGACAGTTACATATTGATGAGAAAGATGTCGATTCATTATTAATGGTTTCGAAGAGGAATATCTGAATCTTTGGTATATGCATTTATTGTTGTTTGTACACGGTGGTTCCTTGTTGGTGGAACACGAGTTCCCATTTCTATTTACATTATGGTGCAACCATGCAGGGATCCTACATTTTCAGGATATAGCAGTCCTCCAAGATGGAACGGTGTGAGAGTACACAAGAAGAAGCGTGCTGAATTCTTGAGTAGGTCTGGAACTATGACATCTCGAGGAAGTTTGTGGAAAAGCCCCAAGACTTCACCTGGGTGGTCAAAGTCTCCTGTGAAAGTGTGGAGAAGCCCCAAGAGTCCACCTGGATGGTCAAACTCTCCTGTTAAAGGTAACTGTTGATATAGCCTACCTTCTCATTCCAGCTTTTTTATTTTATTTTATTTTTGGTTTTGTTTGTGGGGATTGTGTGTTTGGTTTTTTGGCTTTTTTGCACATAATTCCTTAAGAGTTGCAATATTAATATTTGTATATATGCATGCATATAAGTTGGCTGTATTACACTCTTTCAAAATGGTTGGGAGGAGTTGCGAGTAATGGTTTGCCATGGCAAAAGTTTTCTGTAGAAAGGAAAATTATGTTTATGTTCCAGATATTGTCGAGTATGCAAATATTGGAAAACGTCTTGTCTCAGGTCATGTTGAATGTTTTTCTCAAGTTAGAAGTTGGAAGAAATGTCAGATTTGCCTCTTGAAACCCTTTGGATTTAAACCTGCTTGATTTTGGTTTCTCCAGGTGTTGTAACACCATCGAGTCGCAGGGCTGCGAACAGTCCCCAAGACTATTACTCAACGTTTCACCAAACTCCCAGCAGAAAGAAATTTTCCAAGGAAGAGTGGAAGGACTTCACAGAGGAATCAACTCGGGAAGCTGTTGCCGAGTTGGCATCATCTCCTGAATTCACGGATTGGATGATCAAGAATGCTGATAGAATACGTCTCCAACCGGAGGGTAGTTCTGATGAATCAATTGGAAGTGGTTCAGATTCAACAGATGAGAATGTCGTTGCACAGAGCAGCAGCGGAAGAGGTTTATTTTGGCAACAACGCTGGTAGAGTGGTATTAACTCTTAGGTTGTAGATTTGTTAATTTTTATCTTCCGTTCATCATCATCGGTTGCAGGGGTTCTTTGTAACTTTGTCTAACCTTGACCAAAAGACACTGCATATGCAGAAACTATAATATGACTTAGCTCTGACATATTAGTAATGTAGCAGATTTTTTTTAATGATGTTTTTGGAACAAATGTAGTAGATTTTGCAGCAATACAATGTGAAGTTCTGTATTAGCGTCCGAGTCGTTTTATTTTACATAATTGTTGATAAAATGTATGTTATGGCTGGAGTTAGTGGTATCCCATCGTTAATGTTATTGAGAGTATAATTTTAAAAAATTAATTTTCATTTTGGCATCCCAAACAAAAAGTGAGTATTGTATGCAGGGTAAAGAGAGTACTGGCGGAAGATGTTGCTAGATAAGAAATTTGAATATTGTTATCCGGATTTTTCAGGGACAATTTATTTTATCAGGGTAATTTCATTATATTATTAAATTAATTACTGTTACATTAGAAATCAATATTAAGTATAATAATAACTGACAAATATGTAAATTAGCCATTTATACCACAATAAGTTATGATTGTTATTACTGCTAGGGGAGTGGTCTAATGGTTCTAAGTTTATTTTAATACGTTTACTAGTTGAGTACTCTTTGGCCAGAGTTGGGGACCAATATTAGCTTTTGTAAACTAAGTTAGGTCCTTGGTAATTCCGCAGTGACGAAGTCTCACATCTTATGTTACCATGTATTTGTTAACACATTTACTAGTTAAGTACTCTTCGGCTGGAGTTGGGGACTAATGTTGGATTTTGTAAACTAAATTAGACCCTTGGTGGTGCTACATTGATAAAGTCTCACGTCGTATATTCGAATTTCCTCAATGTATATGTTCAACATTTGTTGGTTGAGTGCTTTTTTGTTTGAGTGAAGGACCAACATAGGCTTTTGTGAACAAAACTAGGCCCTTGGCAGTGGTACAATGATGGAGCCAACGCTTGTGGTGGTTAATTTAAATTTGTGATATGTTTGCGATTGACTATGAGAATCCATACATGACGTATCGGACGGAAGGAGGATGGGGTTGCCATTATTACCTCCATTTTTTTCATTTACTTTAAAAAAAAAAGGGAAGTTCATTGTTATTCATGCAAACGCAATGTTTTGAGGTTGGTAAAACATCTTATTGAAATTAGGATAATCTCAAATTGTGGTACATGTGTTCGTCAATTTTAAATCCTAACGTTATTTTTACTTTGGAATTAGAGTTAACATGAGAACATCTACATTTTTTCTAGTAAGACCACCATATATATGGAACAATCGAAATGGCTTTCTAGAGAAAGTTAATATATGATATATTATAGAAGATTGTGGTTAGAAATTTTCATGCAGAGATATCTCCTGGATATCATCACCAAATACCCTTGAAGATAGACTAATCTACACCCTCCCTTTGAACAAATGAAATAAAAAAATAGATGGGTGTTGATTGTCTTCTTTTGCATTATCACTTCGATAAGCATGGCCATAACTTACGGAGAAATTGGAGAATTAAGCCATATTTCCAAGTGAATGAAAATACCACTAATCTGAAAAATTATTTTGACTTAATTTACTTGCTCTTCAATTATCTCGAAAAGAAATTCATCATAGAATTTCAATAAATGAAAATTTTGTTGTTATAACTTTAAAATAATTTCTTTACAATAAGGTTAGAAGCAAATATATAGTCATGTCTTTGAAATTACAATGAACATTTTTAGATTTTCATAGAAGGTAATATAAAGATAAAAGGTAACGAGATTCAACATATTTTAGATATGATATGTAACTATAGAAAACTTCCTACTAACATCTATGACGTTCTATATTTAATTTTTTAGGACCTCTCTATGTTCATAAAGTTGAAGTTTCTTGCTGGATTTTTCCTTTTTCTAAAAATGAGTTTGGAGAATTTCTTATCCAGAGCAAGTCCTTTTGACAGATATTTTGTTTCTACATATCCGTAGCGTTCATTTGATATGTGAAATAGTCAATCTCGTCTAATTGGCCCATGTAAGATTAATCCTTAAATTAGGTAAGATTGCCCAATCTAGTTTAGTTTTTGATATGTATGATTATCCATGAATTCAATGTTGGTATAATTGTAATGTGGCGTTTGATTGTAGAAATTATATTGAATTCAATCTACAGCATATATTAAATTCCATGTTCATATTGAGTCCATCCATCATCCTAAGTTGATCCATCAAACATCAAATAGATTAATTTGGCCAATCTCTATTAATAGGCCATATCAAACAAGATTGAAGACAAATACGAGATTATTGGAGTTCATTTTGTTGAACAATGGATAAAAAATTTATAAATGATTTAATTGAGTTTTTTTTCCTAATAGTATAGAAAGACCTTTATATTTTAAAGTGTAATTTTTCAAGCACATATAGTGTAATGATGGTCGGTATCAATAGAAAATATTACAAATCAGTCGTCGACATACTGAAAAATAATTGTTTGAATTAACAATAAAATTTTTAGATATTTTGTGTTACAAGCTAAAAAAGGTCATAAGGTCAGTGTTATTATATTTTGCTAACTCTACGTCTACAGGCAAGATTTTTTTTCTCCATGAATTTCCTTATCGAATTGACAATACAATTGACAAATTTTATAATATAATATGACAATATGAATATTGGGTATCATCATTCTTTTCATTCTTCAATTTACGGTCCTAGAATAACAATCATAGAACTTTCCACTATATATAGTTTAGACATGTTTAAACACGTCATTTATATAATACTATGAATATAATATGCTCACAGAGGACCTAATATATTAATTAGGCCTCTTTACTTCTGTAATACATGAAATAAAAAATGAAATATTAGAGAATCCTAATTGACACATCCCATTAAGCCGTGTCTATTTTGCCAGTATCAGGGCTTAGCGTACACACCCAAACCCCAATATAATTGGCATGTCAATAGGGGTGTTGGATAACCCTTATCTGGGGTCCATGAAATCTCTTCTTCAGCTCGAAGGTGAAAGTACTTATGTATCCTCATGCCATAAAAAGGAAAAATAGGAGAAATTCTTTTAGGGATAATTATTTCAACATCTCGTGAGGCTTATTCACCCCAAAAAAAAAAAAAAGTCCTGAAATTTAACATAACTATCAAAATATTACCTAAAATTTGGATAATTATCATTGAACTCCTATTGTTAATTCAGGTGACAAAATTATAAATGGAACCTCTTTATTCAGGGATTTACTTGTGATATTTCAGAATTTTCAAGGGATGAAATTATAATTATAAGATAACTGGGCTACCAGTAAAGATGTAATGATAATTATCAAAATCTCAAAGAATGTTTTGATAATTTTTTCAAAACTCTATCCCTTTCTTTTGATACGGAAATTTCCATGGGAAAAGGTGGGGAAAAAGATTAGTCGAGTTCTAAACTTTCACAATTCAAATATGGGCCGCCCAAAACCTCCAGGATTAATGGGCCTCATCTCCGGTTTAGTTATTCAGCAACCTCCATTAACGGCCACAACAAACAGATAAACCATAAAAACAGTACCTAAACTGGGAAAGATTGTGATTGGTCATCAAAGTGGGGGCCTGGACCTCCTTCCCTTTCAGAGCCAGACAAAGCGTGCAGACATGCAAGAGGATAGGATGTGCACTTTGTTATTACTAGCAGTTCCGCATATGTAAAATATTATTGGAATAACATTTTCAAATATAATTTATTTAAATAAATGAATTATATGAATATGATAATATAAATTTGGTTATAAATGTTAATGAAAAAATTTTAATGTCAGAGTAGTTATGGCCAAAGAGTAGAGAATTTGAAATTAAAGACAGTAGAATAATGATTGCAGTTAAATACTGGAATAATTGTAATTGTGAAGGTTAAAATTGAAGAACCAAAATTGGGTATCCAAACTGCTACTTTGGACACAAAATTACATTTCTTTCTATAATGAAATAGATATATTACGGGTAATTATCATCATATCCCTTAAGGTTTAGCCTAATTATAGAAAAATCCCTTGTAATTGTTAGTTCAACTGATAAATATATTTATCAACATGTTGATTAAAATATTACAAACAAATCCCTGAATATGAGGGATCTATTGGTAATGTTACATAAGCTCTATTAAATTTTTTATTAGCTAAACTAATTACAGGAAATGTTATTATAATTTTCAAACTATAGAAAAGTACTTTTGTAGTTAGGTCAAATCTAAGGATGTCTTTGAGTTAATTATCCCTTTAAATTATTGCTTCCCAATTATTCACATAAATATAATTCAAGCTGCAGATTAACATGGGACAAAGAGGAAATTAAGAGCTGCCACTGTCACCATGTAATCCCATAAGAGTAAAAAAGGGTGAAATTTATTACTAACCTATGATTTGGGGTACCCCAATTGACTTTTTCTTTTATATATTTCTTTAATTTTCTCCTATCTCATCATATATAAGACCGCTTTTAATAAACAAAAAACCAACTTATACAGGGAAGGAAAAATTAAAAAAATAAAAAATAAAATGGGAAGGGCTCCATGTTGTAATGATAAAGTTGGCATCAAGAAAGGCCCATGGACTCCTGAAGAAGATATCATTTTGGTCTCTTATATTCAAGAAAATGGCCCTGGAAATTGGAGATCAGTTCCTACTAATACTGGTATTGTTTTAGATATTATTCTTTGATTTTTAATAATTTTTGGAAGAATTTTTGAAGCCATTTGTATTTATCTTTTTTTTTTTAAAAAAAAAAATTTCTTTTGTTAACCTTGATAATTTGAATAGTTTTTGTTTGTGGTGTTAAGGCTTGTTGAGGTGCAGTAAGAGTTGCCGGCTCAGATGGACTAATTACTTGAGACCAGGAATCAAGAGGGGGAATTTTACCCCATATGAAGAAGGGATGATAATTCATCTTCAATCCTTATTAGGAAACAAGTAATTTTCACTACTATGATCTTGGAAACTTTTTGGCATCAAAACTCATGTTATATCGCGTTTTTTGAGTAAGAGGGTGTTCGACTAAATTTATTTAAAGCATGTTCTGATTTTTCAAAACTTATAAGATTTTGAATCCTATTGTAAAAATAAGTTCTTAAAGTGTTTGAATAAAATATGATTCTAAAGCTCATTAAATGTCAGCAATCATAAGTTTGTAATCAATATGGTTAAAATCCAAGGGATAAATAGATCAGGGGATAAAGTGCATCTTGTTTTCAAAAACACAAGTTTGTGTGTCTTCTATTGTTTTTTCATATGGTATAATTTTCTGCCCATTTCGTCTTTTATAATAGGTTAAAAAGCAATTTCAAATTTTTCATAAAACAAGTTCAAAATTTCTGACTCTTTATATAACAAGCTTATAACATTATAACATCTAATCTCCAGAATTTATAAGATCATCTTAAAAAATCATTAACAATTAGTATATGAATGTTTCGAAGAACTTATAAACTCGTCCGAACACCGTCTAAATGCTATACAACTTCTAAGTCATATTCTTGACATCAATTTTTCCCAGATGGGCTGCTATAGCTTCATACCTTCCACAAAGAACAGATAACGACATCAAGAACTACTGGAACACTCACCTCAAAAAGAAGCTCAAGATTTTCCCATCAGCTACAAATAATATTTCCCAACTGGCTTCTGCTTCTACAACTTATAATAGCCATTCAGGCCTCAATAAGCTGATTGAAAATTCTTCAGTATATGCATCAAGTGCAGAAAACATATCAAGACTTTTGGAAGGATGGAAGGATAAATTTTCTCAAAAAATCCCAGAAAGCCATGATGATCATCAAGGAGAAAAAAGGATCAAAAGTGATGATCAAGAAAAGTTTGATTTTGTTCATGAGCAGAATAAGCTGAAGCTTATTGAAGATGATCCTCCATTAATGTTTCTTGAGAAGTGGTTGCTGGATGAAAGTCCAAGTATGGAACAGCTCCCATCTGTGTTCTAGCTATGGACCATGGAGATTTCCTACAAGAAAGTTGAAAAACAAAAAGGACAATTATGTCAACATTTCTTGAAGTTCGATCTAATTACATGAACATTCCTATATGGTTTGAGAAATTAACACCTTGCCGTTTGGAGTGAGCAGGGAGCTAGTGTGGGTAAATTTCACTTTGGGTCTCATGACTTAGGCCTTGAATACTTTTGGTTCCAATCATTTATGTTTTCTTAAATTAAGAATTAACTTCCATCTTCTCTCGCTTTTAGTCTTTTGAGGCCCCTGTTAGGTTTTTAGTTGCTGGAAGTCATGTGCACATCATGTGATTGTTAAAAATGTGATATGCACTTAACTGCCACATGATACATACGTGATTTTCATCGGTTAAACTGACGGAGGGCAGTTAAAAGACTAAATGCAAGAAAAAAAAAAATGAAGTTAATGTCCTCAATATGAGAACACATAAATGATTGGGGCCAAAAGTATATAGGGCTTAAGTTATGAGATCAAAAGTGCGATTTTCCAAAATACAGCAGGTGTTTTTGTAACTGGGTCAAACACTAGTGTGTTGTGGGTATTATCCCAAACAAAAATTGTATTTGCATACATAAAATGTTGGAAAATAGGATCTGATCTTTGAGAAACTAATTAATTATCTTTTGCTAGGGTTCCAAGACTTGGAGCCTATTCCATCAACCCATTTCTTTGCTCTTTTAACACGCAGCATGATTATATCTACAAAATTTTACTTGGATTAAATATTTTAACTCTACTTTTGGAGAAAAAAGAACAAATTAAATTTCATGATTGTAGAGTTGTGGGCGCATTAATTATGGCCAACTAAAGATTGATATTTCAAAAAATTGGTACTCAACATTAAATAAATTTGTGGCCATTGAAAGGGAATGTATGTATCAAATTGCTGAATGTAACTTATATAGTAGCCACACAATCAAAGAAGTTAAGAAAAAAAATGATTTAATTAGAGATATATATATATATATAATATTGTCACTATTAATAATTAATGAACTAGCAAATTTTGTTTTATATATATATATACTCGTCAAGCTATATTGTGACGAAGTAAAAATCATTGTTAATTAAAAGCTATAATTAGTGATAATATGGAAGTCACTGTTGATTAATGTATATTATTAGTGGCATCTTTCATATTGTTATTTATTCTTTTGTTATTAATATTTTTTCTAGTGTTTAATTGTGTTTCGAAATTATTGTTTCCATAGATAATTATCTTATTAGATGAACTCAAATAATTAGTGACATAATCATCACCACAAGCTTATAATATAAAGTGTGTACACACACACATATATATCCCTTTCTACATATTATTATCAGAGGCTCCTCAAGTAGTATTCATGGGCTGGCATATATATCATGTAATTAAGAGCCAGGCTCTATGGTTATATTCATCGTGATTATATCCCATGTTTATGGCCACAAATAAACCATTTTTGATATTTTGGTTAAAGGGATTGTGAAAAGAAATTGCAATTAATTATCATAATGGGTGTATTAATTTATAAATTAGACTCAATAAAAATTTAGGGCACAACCGATGATTAAAATGGTTGGGGCGAGGAACTTTAGATCCCTTATTTTATTTCACTTTCCATTTCCTATTCTATTATACAAATTCATGGCAAATTTATGTTATCTATAATCCTGTATATTTATAAAGAAATAATTAATACGCTTGAGATTTATTTATGATATAGAATAAAATATGAAATATAATTTTAAGATAGGAAATCATAGCCAGGGGTATAATAAGTAACAGTAATTAGCTGTTGAACTAATTTATTACATGGTCATTTATGTCGGCTGTTGGCTACAAACATAGTTTTTCACAAAAGTAGGGTTACAGATGCAAAATTAATAGTGAAAAATATACCACTGGATTAGGATATTTGTCAAGAAGTCGAAAATATTGCTTTTGTTTTTTTATTGAAAGCTATTACTCAATCGAAGTAGTCATATCACATAATTAATTCTTAATTTATCATTTCTGCAGGGAGTTACTTCCTAACTCTTTTTGGACTTATTTCCATTTCTTGCTATTATTTTGGACTTTGGAGAAATATTTTCTAAAAATGTTTTTAGAAGATTTCATCGGAAATGTAAAAATATGATTATGTGTTTGGACGAATATGTTACAAAATTTAACTATTGAAGAGTTAACATGTTCATTTATTAATATTTTATTTTCACAAAAAATATTTCGTTTAGATTTTAATTCATCAAATGTAAAATAGGGTGCTCTTTAAATCAAACGCTTTAAATCAATTATCGTAAACATTGATTCCGTCAATATATTACCATCAAGAGCCTAGTATAGTTTACACTTCAGAGAAGTCAGTATCAGTCCCCCACTTAGGGGATTAGGCCAAAGAGTACACAATTGGCAAATATGTGAATAAGTACACGGAAAGAATTGAACCTGAGATGTGAAACTTATCAAATTATTTAGAAGTAAGTTTAAAACTAGTAAATTAACAGCAAGGGGTCAATTTTTGATGGAGTATAAAGACCATCCAATTTGGAGGTAATTATTTATAACCTTAAAAATTTTACAACTAAAGTGTACTGAAAAATGGAACATCCTAAAGTAGTCCCCATAATCTACCAAATTTCGTTGCAACTTCTGTTAGTAGTGTGAAAAAATATTGTCCGAATCTCCTAAATTTCTGAAATAAATTCACCATTATTTTGGGTCACACATTATTTCTTCCTCACTAATCTCTTGTTTATTTTCTGGTACGGCATCGTGCGTAAGGTTGAATGTTGGCATTGTTTGTTATCCATTAATGTTTTCAGGACATGTATTATAGATTAAAATTAAAATTTGATCGAAGTTGATTTGATATCAAGTATTTGATTGATTTCATTGTTTTTCTTATATGATTCATAATTTAAGTATATTTTCACATTGAATCTCAATCTCAAGTTGAATTGAGATTAAGGTTGTTTAGGGAATTTTATAGATGTATTTTTTTTAGCAGTTTTGATGCATTTTAGTGGGATCGGTTTGATATACCTCAAGTTGATCTAAAACTCAAACGATTATGCTCCCCAAAGCAAATTGACTTGGACATTGTATTTCAAGTCAATATCATCAATATATTACTTGTTAAATGATAATTCTCTATCATATCTTATGTTTGAATAGTTTTTTACCTTTGCTTATTCAATACTGATTTGCGTGATAAAGATTCTTTTAAACAATATGAAACAACGGTATTTGTGTGCCTTTAGGAGCCATCATAGTTGGCCTACGTGTTGGAATTGGTTCGCAGATGATTTTTGCAAAACCAAGTTTTTTCTGCTAAGCGTTGTGTCTATTGCTGATAATATCGGATTGTGTAATTCTATACTGCTTGTAAAGTAAGCAAGTAATATTATTGCTGGTTATTGAGCGTATGAAAGAAGCAGTTTTTATATGTTAAGTTTCTGTTGCATTCTGGTTTTGGTTTTGGTTTTCTTCTTGTTCTTTTTAAGTTTGTGTTAGAGATTTTGTTATGTGGTTTTTTAAGTTGGATGAAGTGATAATTTTGCTAAACGATTTGATGGGATTTAGCATTTAGGATTATATTACTTTGAGCCCCCTCTTACGAGTTCGCATGTAGGCAGACCCATTTTTGCTGTTTGAAATCTTTTCAATAAGAATAACTTGGTTTGCAGTGGATGCCCATCATATTAATTGAACCTCTGGGGGCTGCAGAAAAATTGCTGGTTTTGCATCTTTTACTTTAGCTTTCCAAAAGGATGGTTATGTCTGATATTTAACATATTTTCTGATGAAAAAAGAATTATTTATTTAGAGAAGAAGTTAGTGTTGAAGAAACATCTATACTCAATTGCATAAGTATGGCGTAGTAAAACTAACTACAGGTTTATATGTATTTTTTACTGGTAAGATAAAATGATATTGCTAACATTTGTTGTTCGTTTTTCGGTACCATGAAATGCTATCGGATTGCTTGTCTTTAAACATTCAGGCAGTGATGTGGAAGATCATCAAGTAGTCAATGCTCCTCCGGCCATGCTTGTAACATCTGTTCTGTCTAAAGATATTGTGCGGTGCGCACGTGTCAATGTGCCTGGTCTATCAAGATTAAAATTTGGGAGTTTTTCTAATGCCCACAAGATCACCTTGGTCCCATCAGATGAACTTCAGGAGAAATCGTACAAGGAGATTCAGATTTGTTTTCACGGGTCAGTTAAAGTTGAAGAAGACTTCTGTGAAACTTTCTATACTAGCTTTCTTATTCTTGGACGCTTTTAATCCCGTAAAAGTTATATAGAAGACCGCTGTGAAACTTTAGCACTTTCTAAACTTAGCTTTCTTATTTGTGGACGCTTTTAACCCCATAAAAATATATCTTGCAGAAATTCTTCACTTGGATTATGCCAGTGTGATAATGATAGTTGGGAAAGTATCCAGAGCGGATCATGGAGCTCTGTCATTTCCCCTTATGAAGACAGATATATCGATGTGAAGCTTGTAAATAACTTGTCAGGTTCTGTGACTGTCAACATCGAATCAGGTAAGACTGTAAGACTTATCTCGCTACTTTCCTGAGTTTTTTGTAGTAATACTTCGGTACTTCCATCATCTAGCTGAGAAATCTCTTCCCCTCAACCCCCGAACCCGAACGCCTCCCAACTCGGGACGAGATCTTCTATTCCAAAATGGTGTTTCATCTCCTATTCCATGCTTTAAATACATGCCACGTGTATTAAATATTTCCTTATAAAAATATTTAGTAATAAATACAATTCACATTGCATGTATTTAAAGGCATGGAATAGGAGATGAAACACCGTTTGGAATAGGAGATCCTGTCCCTCCCAACTCACACACAGTCACTTGTTCCCTTAAAAATGATTGCGCTCACTCTCTCTATCACTCTTTGTTTTATGGGCAGAGTTTCAAAGATGGCGTTTGCTCTGCCTGGCTATTGGTTTTGTGCCACTGCTTCTTGCACCAATTGTTAGTAGATGGGTTCCTTTCTACTATAGCGGCTCAATGACCATTGGAATTTGTCTTGTCATGATAATCCTTCTCTTCCAGGTACCTGCTTTAGTTTTAATTTAAATGCTGAACATACATTTCCAATCCAATATCCCTGTTTTCGTTCTTGCTATCTCCTTTGCCTTTGTTCTTTATATCTTTTTGTGACATTCATCAGTGCATGCTGCTAGTTATTGGCAACATGTCTGATACCCTAATAGTAATCTTATATGTTTGCAGCTGTGACACGATATAAGGTTTTGCGATAGTTACAGCTGGATATTAATTTATCAACTTTCTTTAGAATTGCCACCTTTCTAGCTGGCACAGTTGTGCTGTGATACTTGTCTGATTCTATCACGGCTATGCTGTAATCTTGCTGTGATCTATGTCATGTCTGCTCAGAGCCTCAGTGCTC
>JACFYI010003637.1:335131-356497 GCA_014898755.1 Handroanthus guayacan | reverse complement strand
GCAGTTTAAGGGAGTGTTAGAATATTTTTTATATATGCTAGAAATATTATCTATTCTGAATATTTGCTTATTTTGGTCATGTTTTTCAGTTTAGTTTAGATAATGTATCATATATGGATCCATACTGTTTTGGTACTCTAATCCTATTCCCATCTCCAGGGGATAGGATATGGTTCTTCAATGCATTCATAAAATATCATTGTTTCTCCTACCATAAACATTGTTCCCTGCAATCTTTAGTTTTAGTCAATCGTAGCTTGTTTCTGCTATCAAGCTGAATAATTATATTCGGAGGACTATATTACCCTATGAACTTTTGAAGGAACATTATTTTAAAACTTTTTGCTTCAACACATTTATATAGTTCGAACTTCTTATCAAGGAATTGCATTTGAGCCCGTCTGGAACTATCTCTTGATGTGTAGTTTAAAAATACTTGATTGCTTTCCTATGCTATCTCTATGATTTGAGAGCCTAAGCTCTCTTGTTGCTCTCTCTTTCTTTAAAATAAATATTAATGTATTTTTTGTACTGGTGCATTATATTTCAGCTTGGAGCAGGATTCTTTTTGCATTTTGCTAAATCGAGTCTCGATATTTTTCAACTCACTTCTTGTCAATTTTGGGATCAGTGAAGAGATGCGCAACCCTGTAAGTAACTTGTAGTTATCATTTGATGCAAGAATAAAATGAATGTTACTTATGCCTACTCTTTTGCAAGATATTGAATTTATTTGTCTATTATTCTACCAGTGAAAAACATCAATATCTTTCATATACGTCCAGTTGCACACAAAACACTTGTTAGGTAATGGAAAATTTCTCTGGTGCTCTGTTTCGAAGCTTACATACCTTATTTCTACTACTACTTTTGATTGAGTTGACTACGGATCTTGGACTCTGTATTAATCACTATTGTACAGATTGATACTAAGAAAATGTTTGAAACAAGAATTATCCTGTCCACATATTTTTCAATTCAATGGAGACTAGTAGCAGCTGTATGCAGTTAATATTATAATCCATGTATCATGACTTACACGACAAAGCATGTAACATACATTATTCTAGAGTTTTTCACTACTGAGAGTAACTAAGCATGTTCTGTGCACATAGTAAAGACTACTTTTTATATATTTGGTGAATGTTTGATATGATACTGTTCCATTTTTGCAGTAAAAGTGTGCCGAGTGACCTTTTCCTTTTTAATTTTACAGTTGAGCATGCTTTTACGGTTTACATGACAAATAAGTAGGTCTAGATATTTATCTATTCCCCTCTTCTTCTTCTTCTCTATTTTTTTTTGCCCCCTCCTCCTTTCTTCCTTTCTTTCCCCCTTCGGCAGTTTTAATCACATATAGTTTCATTCTTTGTTTTTTTGTGATCTTTTCATTTTTCTTGCTTTTATTGGTCTACAGGTTCTCATAGTCTTGCTAGTCGGAATTGTAATTATGGGTGCTGGTCTTGGTTATTGGCTTGTTCGGGAATTTGCTGTTGCTGAAGTGTGGATGTTGGTGTTGCCAAATTTGTAGTTGCTGTGACTTTCATCTTCCAGGTTGGTTTATTTTCTATAATTTGGTTAATGCGTTGCCACAATGGATTTTTAGATTTGACATTGCATCAGAGGACGGCTAAAATAAGTCATACTTGTGATGTATGGTGCAATTTTTTTGATAACTTGATTTGTTCATCATGTCTACTATTTTCTTATCATGGGCTCATTTTTGCCAATTTCCAGTACTATAAGTTCTGCTAACGGACAACATATTTCTGTCCGTAATATTTTATTTCTCCTAGCTTGCTACTGCCTACTCAATCTTTTCATATATTTGATTAATAGTTTGTATTATCTTGTAAATCCATGATTCCATCTTCTTTTTAGGGACCTTTTATTTCTTTCTACTTTCATACCTAAGTCTTCAAGAATTTTGTTTCCGTATTTGGTGTCTAAGGTATAGATTTACGTCTTTTATAACTATGTACCCTTCGCTTTTTTCCCCCTTTTCCAAAAATTTTGGAGCTATTGACCTTTTTCTTGCATTTAATTCAGAGTACGCTTGATATACCTCTGGCAATGGCGCTGCTTGTTTCTTTCCTGGGGATTAGCTATTCTCTCACTTCTTTGAAGTGGCACGGCCTTGGGCAAGTGCTGCATGGTTTCTCTCTATTGCATTGATTCTTGTTCTCCTTGCTGTAGGTCATGACTAATCAGTTTGCCAGGTACATTTCATTGATCAACACTGTTTGCCAATATTAAATTTTCTTTTCAAGAATTCACGTTTATTCCACTAATCATTAGTATTGGCAAATCCGGTCTTGCTTAATATATATATTGCCATGAATTGTTAGCATCTTGTCTTTGAGATATGACATTACATTTTGATGAGGAAGATGTCGATTCATTATTAATGGTTTCAAAGAGGAATATATTCATTTATTGTTGTTTGCACGCGGTGGTTCCTTGGTGGTGGAGCATGAGATCCCATTTCTATTAACTACATTATGGTGCAACCATGCAGGGATTCTAAACTAAACTAGGCCCTTGGCGGTGGTACGATGATAGAGCCACTGCTTGTGCTGGTTGATCTAGATGTCTGATATGTTCGTGACTGAGCACGAGAGTCCATACATGACGTAACAGATGGAGTCAATTTTAGATCCTAACATCGTTTTTACTATAACTTTTATCTTTTTGGAATTATAGGTGTGAAAATCTATATTTTTTCTAGTAAGACCTAGATATATATGGAATAGTTGAAATGGCTTTCTAGAGAAAGTGAACATGTGATATATTATAGAAGATTGTAGTTAGGACTTTTCATGTAGGGATATAACCTCAATATAATCGCTAAAAGCCCTTGGAGATGGATCAATCTACACCCCTTGTTCGAAAAAATGAAATAAATAAATAGATGGCAATTGATGGGTGTTGATTATTTTCTTTTGTATTATCACTTCGATAAGCATGGACATAACTGACTGAGAAATTAGAGAATTAAGTCACAATTCCAAATGAATGAAAATACTATCACTAATTTGGAAAATTATTTTGACTTAATTCACTTGCTCTTCAGTTATCTTGAAAAGAAATTCATCGTACAATTTCAGTAATAGAAAATATTGTTGTTATAACTTAAAAAAAATTTCTTTACATTATGGCTCGCAACAAATGTATTGTCATGTCTATGAAATTACGGTGAGCATTTTTAGATTTTCATAGATGGCAATATAAAGATAAAAGGTAACGAGATTCAACATATTTTAGATATGATATGTAACTATAGTCTATAGAAGACTTCCTACTAACATCTATGATGATCTATATTTACCTTTTTAGGATCTTTATACGTTAACAAAGTTGAATTTTTTTGCTGGAATTTTTCTCTCTCTAAAACTCCAGAATTGAGTTTGGAGGATTTCTTATTCAAGAAAAGTTATGTATTTGATGGATATTTTGTTTCCACATATCCATAGTGTTCCTTTGATATGTAAAATAATCAATCTCGTCTAATTGGCCCATGTAAGATTAATCCTCAAATTAGGTAAGATTGTCCAATCTAGTTTAGTTTTTGATATATGTGATGTTGGTATAATTGTAATGTGGCATTTGATTGTAGAAATTATATTGAAGTTATATATTCAAATTACTTTGATTACTTTTTTTTTGGTCTTTTCCTTTTTTTTGTTTAATATCATTTCTTCAAATTGCAATGTACATCAATGTAATTTGGGTCATGGATCTCTAAGAATCTCTGGTCTCTATGGAGACTATTATCGGGACTAATCTTCAGCACAGATTAAATTCGATGTTAATTTTGAGTCCATCCATCGCTTTAAGTTAATCTATCAAACATTAAATTGTTAGAGATTAACTGGGCCAATCTCTATAAATAGGCCATATCAAACAAGAAGACAATTATGAGACCATTGTAGACTTGTAGTTCTTTCTGTTGAACAATGGATAAAAATTTATAAATGATTTAATTGAGTTTTTTACTAATAATATAGAAAGATCATTATATTTTACAAGGGTTAATTATATTTTATTATCCTCCAAGATTATGAAATTACCAACTACTACTTTGTGGTTTGAAAATTACAAATTAGTTTCCATAAGTTTATAAAATTACTAAATCATCCATTTCGTTATCTTTTTTGATAGAAAAGTAATGATATTCTCCAATTTTAATATCTAAAATCTCAATGGCCACGTAGAGAGGTATAATAGGTACGTAGTGGAATGGAAAAATTGGAGATATTAGTAGTTTTCGGTTAAAAAATCTAATGAAATTAATGATTTATTAATTTCATAAACTTATGAGAGTTAATTTGTAATTTCCTAATCTCAAGAATAGTGATTGGTAATTTTATAATTTTAAAAGATAGTAAAATGTAATTTATCCTTCTTTTAATAAGGAAATTTCCGAAGGAAAAGGTGAGAAAAAAAGATGAGTTCTTAACTTTCACGATTCAAATATGGGCCGGCCATTAACTGCCACAACAAATGGATAAACCATAGAAACAGTACCAGAACTCGGAACGATTGCGATTGAAGGTGGCCTAGTCCTCCTTCCATTTCGGAACTAGACAAACCAGACATGCAACTACAAGAGCATAGGGTATGCTCTTTGTTACTAGTAATTCTGCACGCAATTTTGCATTTATAAAACATTTTTTAAACAGTATTTTTAAATATATTGTATTCAAATAAATGGATTATAGAAGTATGAAAATACAAAATTTGTTTATAAATAATGAAAAATTATAATGTAAGAGTAGTTATAGCCAAAGAGTGGAGAATTTACAGTTAAGTACAATAAAATAATGGTTGCAGTTAAATACTAGAGTGGCTGCTATTGTGAATGTTTAAATTAAAGAATCAAAATTGAGTACCCAAATCGCCATTTCAAATAAAAAGGTAACTTCCTTTTTATAATAAAATTATATAAATTATAGATAATTATCTTCATGCCCCCTACAGTTTAATCTAATTATATAAAAATCCCTTGAAATTGTTACTTCAGTTGATAAATATATATTGGTTAAAATATTACTAGCAGATCTCTAAATATGAGGGATCTACTTGCAATATTACACAAACTCTATTAAATTTCTTGTCAGATAAACTAATTACAAGAAATGTTCTTATAATTTCTCAAACTATAGAAAGGTACTTTTATAATTATGTCAAATTCTATGACGTTTTTGAGTTAATTATCCCTCTAAATTATTGCTTCCCAATTATTCACATAAATATAATTCAAACCGCAAATTAATATGAGACAAAGAGGAAATTAAGAGCGGCCACTGTCAGCATGTGATCCCAAAAGAGGAAAAAAAAGATGAAATTTATTGCTAACTTATTATTTGGGGTACCCCAAATTGACTTTTCCTTTAATGTATTTCTTGAATTTTCTCCTATCTCATCATATATAAGACCCCTTTAATAAACGAAAAAAACAACTTATACAGAGAAAGAAAAATTAAAATAAATAAATAAATTAAAAAAAAAATGGGAAGGGCTCCATGTTGTAATGATAAAGTTGGCATCAAGAAAGGTCCATGGACTCCTGGAGAAGATATCATTTTAGTTTCTTATATTCAAGAAAATGGCCCTAGAAATTGGAGATCAGTTCCTACTCATACCGGTATTTTTTCATTGTTTTAGCTATATTTATGTTTTGATTTTTAATAATTTTTGGAAGAATATTTGAAGTAACTTGGTTTTTTCTTTTTTCCGTTTTTTGTCCTTTTCTTTTGATCTTGATAATTTGATTAGTTTTGCTTTGTTTTGTTAAGGCTTGCTGAGGTGCAGTAAGAGTTGCAGGTTAAGATGGACTAATTACTTGAGGCCAGGAATCAAGAGAGGAAATTTTATCCCACATGAAGAAGGGATGATAATTCATCTTCAATCTTTATTAGGAAACAAGTAATTTTCACTACTATGATCCTGGAAAATTTTTGGCATCAAAACTCATTTTTTATGGCATTTTTTTATTAGGAAGGTGTTAGACTAAATTTATTTAAAGCATCTTAGATATTTTTTTCAAAGCTTATAAGACCTTAGATTTCATTGTAAAAATAAGTTACTGAAGTGTTTGGATAAAATATGATGTTACAGCTCACTAGATGTCAACAATGATAAGTTTGTAATCAATATGGTTAAAATCTAAGGGTAAATTGCACTTTGCCCATGTCATGAATGAAAAAAAGTAGTAAACAGAACCTCCCAGGAAGGGGGTTAAAATGCATCAGGTTAGTGCGATATCTATTGTTTTTTCATACGGCATAAGTTTCTGCTCATTCATCTTTCGTAACAGGTTAAATTAATGCAATTTAAGATTTTTGTAAAACAAGTTAGAAGCTTCTCACTTTTAATTTATATAACAAGCTTATAACATCATAACATCTTATTTCCAAAATTTATAAGATCATCTTAAAAAATCATTAATTATCAGTTAGTGTATGAATATTTTGAAGAGCTTATAAGCATCTAGACACCTTCTAAGTGCCGTACAACTTCTAAGTCGGTATTCTTGACATCAATTTTGTTCTAATTTTTGTTCAGATGGGCCGCCATAGCTTCATACCTTCCACAAAGAACAGATAACGACATCAAGAACTACTGGAACACTCACCTCAAAAAGAAGCTCAAGATTTTCGCTTCAGCTACAAATAATAATTTCCAACTTGCTTCTGCTTCTACAACTTATAATAGCCATTCAGGCCTCAATAAGCTGACTGAAAATTCTTCAGTATATGCATCAAGTGCAGAAAACATATCAAGACTTTTGGAAGGATGGAAGAATAAATTTTCTCAAAAAATCCCAGAAAGTCATGATGATCATCAAGGAGAAAAAGGGAGCAAAAGTGATGATCGAGAAAAGTGTGGGTTTGTTCATGAGCAGAGTAAGCTGAAACTTATTGAAGATGATCCTCCATTAATGTTTCTTGAGAAGTGGTTGCTGGATGAAAGTCCAAGTATGGAACAGCTCCCACCTGTATTCTAGCTATGGACTATGGAGATTTCCCACAAGAAAGTTGAAAAAACAAAAAGGATAATTATGTACAGTTCCTGAAGTTTGATCTAATTACATAAATATTCTTATATGATTTGAGAAATTAATGCCGTACCGCTTGACATGTGCGGTGGGCAAATTTTACTTTTGGTCTCATGACTTAGCCTTGTATTCTACACTTTTGGTTCCAGCCATTTACGTTTTCTCAAGTTAAAAACACCAAATTCAATTTTTTCTCGCATTTAGTCCTTTCTTAACCCATCCAAGTTTTCAACAGTTGAAAGTCACGTGCATGTCATGTGGACGTTAAATACGTGATATGCACTTAACGGCTACGTGATATGCATGTGATTTTCTTCTGTTAAAAACTAATGAAGGGCGGTCAAAGTACTGAATATAAGAAAAAAATGAAGTATTCTTAATTTGAGAAAACATAAATGATTGAGAATAAAAGTGTACAGGGTCTAAGTTATGGGATCAAAAGTGCGATTTAACTCGAGAAATATGAGGGATTTTTATAATTAGACCTAAATCAGGGCGTTGAGGTAATTATCCCAAACGAAAATTGTATTTGCATATTTGAGAAATTAATTAAATTATCTTCTTCGAGGGTTCCAAGAATTGTTCCATTTCTTTGCTCTTTTAACCATGCAGCTTGATTATACAATTTTACTTGGATTAGATATGAAACTCTATTTTTTAAGAGAAACGAATAAATTAGATTTCATGCTTGGAGAGATGTAGGCGTATTAATTATGGCCGACTAAAGATTGAAATTTCAAAAAATTGGTGCACAACATTAAATGAATTTGCATGTGGCCATTGAAAGGGAATGCATATATCAAATTGTTGATTGTAACTTATCCAGTAACCCCACAATCCAAGAAATTAAGAAAAAAAATGATGTAATTAGATATATATACATATATATATAAGAAGTGTTAATGTCACTATAGTAAAAATAATTATTGCTTAAAAAGTGTAATTAATGACAACATGAAAATTATTATTACTTAATGCATATCATTAATGGCATGTTTCATATATATTGTTATTTTTTTTTGCTAATAATATTTTTTTTACTGTTTAATAATGTTTTGAATCTACAGTTTCCATACATAATTATCTTATTAGATGAACTTAAATAGTTAGTGACATAATCATCACCACAAGAATTATAATATATATAAAGTATATATACACCTATATATATGTGTGTATCCCTTTCTACATATTATTACTAAACGTACCTCAAGTAGTATTCATGGGTTGGCATATATGTGTGTACCCCTCTATGATTATAATCTTGATGATTAAGTGGTAGATTTTCTTTTACCCTCGTAGAACTACTATTAGATTTTTTTTTTCTTTTTTTTGAGGAAGAACTACTATTAGATTAAAATTGTGAAAAATACACTATTAGATTAGGATATTTGTCATTAAGTAGAAAATAGTGCTTTTTTTTTTTCGCCTTTTTAATTTATTGAAACTTGAAAGCTGTTATCTCAATTAATGTAGTTATATCACATAAATAATTCGTAATAATTTTTTTTGTAGGAAGTAAATTCCTAACTCTGTTTGGACTTAATTACTTCCATTTATAATTATTTTGGACTTTGGAGAAATATTTTCTGAAAGTGTTTTAAGAAGATTCCATCAGGAATGTATAAATATGATTATGTGATTGGACGAAATACATTTTCAATTTTGACCTATTGAGGAGTTAATATGTTCATTTAATATTTTATTTTCACAAAAAATATTTCGTTTAGATGTTTCATCAGGTGTAAAATAAGGTGCTTCTAGAAAAGGAAATAAATTCTTTTGAAAAATTAAATAAGGTCTACGTAGGCTTTTTTTTTTTTTTTTTTTTTTTATGAATCGGTCTACGTAGGCTTTACAAATAAGCTTTGAGTAGTTTTTGATTAAAAAATGATTGATTTCTAAAAATAATTTCCAAAAACATTTCATGAAGTTAAAAAAACTATCTTTTACTAATTTCAAGTATAATCCAAAACATAATTAAACGAGCAATGATACAGATTGTGCTCAAAACCTAGGATTAATAGAGTCAATCTTTTTTTCTAAAAAAAAAAATAATAATACAATCGTCTTTAATCAATATCAACAATAATACGTTCTAACATTGAATTACAACAAAAACCCACTTTTCTGAAAAAACTCAATTACAAAAATCTTTTAGTTTAAAAAATCTCAATTTTTACCATTTGAACAAAATGTCTTGATACCAAAACTTGAGTATGAGCAAACCTTCTCAGCTTCAAACATTAAATTTTGGAACCTTTAGCCTCCCGCTACAACATCTTGTCCAAATTTTCGTATTCAGCTATGAACATATTAAATACCATAATCAACCCGTGCAAGTATTGATTCTATAAACATAACACCACCAAGAGCCTAGTATAGTTCACACTTCACAGAAGCCGACATCGGTCCCCAACTCAGGTCAAAGAATACGCAACTGGCAATCCAGTGAATAAGCGCACAGAGAAAATTGAACCTGAGATGTGAAACTTACCAAATTATTTGGAAGTAAATTTAAAACCACTAAGTTACCATCGTGGGGGTAATTTTTGATTGAGTATAAAGACCGTCCAATTTGGAGGTAATTAAAGTTGTTATTTATAACCTTAAAAAATTGTACAATTAAAGTGTACTGAAAAATGGAACATCCTAAATCAGTCCCTATAGTCTACCAAATTGTTGCAACTGCTGTTAATAGTGTGAAAAATAATTGTCCGAATCTCCTAAATCATTGAAATAAATTCACCATTATTGTGGGCCACACATTATTTCTTTCTCACTAATCTCTTGTTTATTTTTCTGGTAAGGCATCGTACGTAAGATTGAATGTCGCCATTGTTTGTTATCAATTAATGTTTTTAGGACATATATTATAGATTAAAGCCAAATTTTGAAGTTGATTTGATATCATGTATTTGATTGATTTCATTGTTTTTCTTTTATATGATTCATAATTTAAGTACATTTTCATGTTGAATCTGAATCCCAAGTGGAATTGAGATTAAGGTTGTTTAGGGAATTTTATAGATATTTTTGAGCAATTTTGATGCATTTAAGTGGGACTCGTTCGATATATTTCAACTCAATCCAAAACTCAAACAATTATGCTTCCTGAAGCAAATTGAGTTGGACGCTATATTTATTATTTCAAGTCAATATTATCAATATATTACTTGTTAAATGGTAATTCTCTATTATATGTATTGTTTGAATATTTTTTTACTTTTGCTTATCCAATATTGATTAACGCGTTAAAGGATTTTTTAGACAGTATAAAACAATATTATTTGTGTACTTTCAAGAGCCGTCATGGTTGAATTGAACCAAACCAACTCGACTTGAACTATCTCTCTTAGCAAAATTATCAACCGAAAGGATTTACACTATATTTGGTTTAAGGATTTTGACGAGTAAAAGAAAATGTAATTGAAAATAAAAGAAAAAGGAAAGAAAAGAAATATGAAAATTTCAAGTTTGTTTAGTTATTCAAAGAAAACATTGAGAAATAATAATAATAATAATAATAATAATAATAATAAGGAGAAGAAAATTCATAATTGGACAAGGAGAGAAATCCAAATAAACCTTTCCTTTATTTTCCTCATTGTTTTATGACGAAAATGACTTTTTTCCCAACTAAGTCATTTTTTTCTCAATTTTTCCTTTCTTTAATATTTTCTTCATTAACTAAAATATTTTTTTTAGCATTTTCCTTTTTTTTCCCTACCCAAATTCTTGTACCAAACATAATGTTGAGATCCATCTTTCGATAATATTTCTTAAGTCAACTCAAAAGCGTGAATTATATCATGTTCATTATGAACATATTCCAAACATCGATCCTAATCATGTTGAATTTTGAGACATAAGGACCATAATTGAATGTGACATCGAGCATATTGAGAATGATTCAATGCATAGATACAACTGCAATTTGACATAAACAGCCCTAAATCTAATTTCTAAATCTTGGAATGTCCCTAATTGGGCTTATCCTTCTTTTCTGGACCATATGGAAGATAGCCCTTACTCATAACAATCATCACCCCAAAGAGCCCAAAACCGTAAGACCAAGAAATTTTTTCCAAGATACAAGCAGGGAAATCACATTTTCCAAAAATAAAATTCACAAAGTAAGAACATAAATACTAATAGAGGCATTTGCAGGTTGGAATTTCATTGATAACATATGAGTTTTTATCTACTATATAATAATATTTATTGTATGATAATTTATAGATTTTTCTTACGTTTGGTCCGTGTATTTAATTTTTAAAATATATTCATGTCATAATATTGATGTAATGACTGAATGTAATCGCTTTACTCTAAAAAAATAAAATCTAAAATAATATATATGAAATATGATAAAAGGCGATAAGATTTCTATTTAAATAATTGGATCAATGTCTCATAATTCTAGAATTCATAAGTTCAATTTTTATTATATTGGGGTTATTTTTCGGCCATACGGTAGGCCCTGAGAACTTTTTTGTTATTATATGGATCTCTAATTTTTTTTTCTTATGATATTTTATAAGAGAAAGAAGAAATTGAAAGAGACATTTTAAAATGCCAGAGAAGATGAAATATACTTACCAAAACTCTCGCAAATCTTTTCTTCTTCTCATTTTCCACCCCTACAAAATATCTCTTCTGCTTTCGGAATTTATCTGAAAATAACACATATACACGCACTGTATAGCAGAGTGACGCTAAATCTGATTGGAAAATGGGAACCTTATCCAGCTGTAGCTTTAGTTTACCTCCTCGAAATGGTATTTATGTCAGAAGCAAATTACACAAAAATAGTACCGAATGTTTTTTGTGCAAGGAAGTATTGTCGAAGAGATGGCCATTGATTTCGAAACAGAAAGTGAGGAGGTTGAATTTTGTGATTAGGTCGTGTTGTAATAATAATGGTGAAGGTAATAGAAATGATGATAATGGTGTGAATGGTGAAGGAGAAAATAAAGAGAATTCGAATTTGGCAACCATGATGTCAGCTGAGAAGAAGAAGTCCGATGATGATTCCGATAATTCGCCGTCTCCTGCGTATTCGCGGGTGAGCTTATTTATCTATTCTCTCTCTCTCTCTCTCTCTCTCTCTCTCTCTTTAATTTTATCATTTTTTAAGTTGCTTTTACGATTTGAGCATTTTCACATGTTTTTTGAAGTTAAAATTGTTGAAGCATTGTGTTTGAGCGATGAAGTGTACATTGTCCTTTATTGGTTGTACGTTATGAAGTTATTTTGATGAAGTAGGATGAAGAAAAGAAGGTTTGGATGTAAAGTGTAATGGCAGATATGTGGTGCATACCAGCAATAGGGCTTTTATTTTGATGTATTATGAGAGGAATAAGGAAGAAGATAGATGGAGTAACCGTTGTGTATTGAATGATTTTCAGAAGGTACAGAAGGAGCCCTTATAGGTACAGTGTGCATTCATAATTTCCGGAATCGGAACATGTGAAGAATAAGGAGATTACACTAAAACATCTTAGAACGTATTTCTAACAGCAGTGGTTACGTGTTTCACTAAGTTAGGTTGGAGAGAGGATTCATTCAAGAAACTTAAGTTGAGGGGGAGAATGATGGTGGAATTAATGCAAAGTGCTCAAGGCTGGAAATAAGAGATTAGTAACTTAGTTGTGAAGGAATCTGGAAAGGAAAAGGTTCAAAACGAGATGTTGAGAACCAAAGGAGAAATTTAAATAAGGAAAAGGAGAGGGAATATCCCACAATGGGATTGAACACATTTAATATCTTTGCTCGGCCGTGTGAAGCTGTTCCTTCACGAATATAGTTGAGGATAAGATTTTGCAAGCATAAGCTTAACAAAGTTAGAGTGCAAGTTTGGACATGACTTGACTAGGCCTGTTAGACCCTAACTATAGCTGAACGCAAAATGATCCACTACAACAGTGCAACTTTTCTCTGGCATCCACAAATTGCAAGAGTAGAGCTAATTGATGTACCACGTACCAACAATCTTTATGAACTATAAAACACTGCCAAGCATGGTTTATTATCATGGACATTCATAACATGACAAATAACATGGTTGCAAATGTAATGCATAAATGTCCCTTCTGAGCGATAGGCAATGGTAACAGGAGCCTGGACTATAACAACCTGGGAATGGAGTTCAATAATCTAGCGAGAAAGTATGAACTATGGACTACGGACCAAGTTACTTAAAATAGTTTACTTTGCTGACTATTTGATGATAAATGATGTCGCCAATGACGTATTTGTTTTTGTTTTTGCCTTTTTTTTTGTAATATTTATTTTTTTTCACTTCCCCAGCCACCGACTATATCCCCAGTCGGACCAGCTTACAGTAATTTCCAGGTTGATTCTTTTAAGTTGATGGAGCTTCTAGGGCCAGAGAAGGTTGATCCTGCTGATGTAAAAGTTATCAAGGAAAAGCTTTTTGGCTATTCAACCTTTTGGGTAACAAGAGAAGAGCCATTTGGTGATCTAGGAGAGGGGACTTTGTTTCTTGGCAATCTTCGAGGAAAGAGGGAGGATGTGTTTGCAAAGCTTCAGAGTCAGCTAGCTGAGATAATGGGTGATAAATACAATCTATTTATGGTGGAAGAACCAAATTCTGAAGGAGAAGATCCACGCGGTGGGCCCCGTGTCAGTTTTGGCTTGCTGCGAAAGGAGGTTTCAGAGCCAGAACAAACTACCCTTTGGCAATATGTGATTGCTCTTCTATTGTTTCTTCTTACTATTGGTTCCTCGGTGGAGCTTGGAATAGCATCTCAGGTATGTTAATCTGCAAAGAACATCTTAGTTGATGCACATATGGATTCTCAGCTCATAATTACTGAATCTTTAACACTCTATATGAAAGGCCTAAATTGATTCTGACTTTTCGCTAGCAGATAAATAGACTTCCTCCAGAGGTAGTCAAATATTTCACAGATCCCAATGCTATTGAACCGCCAGATATGCAGCTTCTCTATCCATTTGTGGACTCTGCTCTGCCTCTGGCTTATGGTGTGTTGGGAGTTCAGCTATTCCACGTGAGTAATACTTTTTCTCCTGGCAAATTGAATCATTAAGGGGAAAAAAAACAACTTGGATTAGGGAAAGTACCTCCTCGATATTCAGTAACCTGACATCCCCCGCATCCCTCACCCCCCATAAAAAAAGAGAAAGGAAAAATATTCTAGAACAAAGATTATAAAAAATTTACATTATTATGGAAACTCATCTTTTAGCTTACTTTCGTTTATCCTTTAAGATACGTGTTTATCAAATGAATTACTTGTTGATGAATTATGTTCGGAGAAAAAGTTTCAGATGGAGCTTTTCATTTTAAAATTGCATAAAGAAACTACAGTTCAGGATAAATGCCAAATTTGACCTGGATTCTATGAGGCAGCCCGCTCCCTTTTTTGGGCCGTTCTCTTCCTTTGCAAGTGTAAACCTTACCATCAGATTATATGAATTCCATTACATCACAAACTTTGAAATTAAGAAGGTGCCCAGATTTAGGATTTTCATACTAAACAGTTTCAGTTACCATATATAGTGTCATTCTAATAAGAGAACTTTTTGTGTTTTTAATTTCTACATGAAGGAGTTCATTTCCTGCAGGAAGTTGGGCATTTTCTTGCTGCTTTTCCATGGAAAGTGAAACTAAGTATACCCTTTTTTATTCCAAACATTACCCTTGGGAGCTTTGGAGCGATCACTCAGGTAAGGGTTCAGGCACAAAATATTACATCATAACTTGAGAGCTTTTGTTTTCTTTTTGCATTACAGAAATGCAAAACTGAAGTACCACAAAGATGCCAAAAGTTTTCCCAACAGTCTTCTCCTTTCTTACTATTTTATTCATTCCTAGAACGTCTTGAATCTATCTGCAATTCATCCCCACGACTTCGTCCTATAATGCATGTTTCATTCTTTTGCTTGAATCAAGTGATTGTGAAGCATTTGTATCGTAACTCTTGGGGCATTTAGGTTTCTGACTTTTCCAAAGCTCTCAGTTGTTCTCCTGTTCTTTTATCATCTAGTTCAAGTCAATTCTTCCCGATCGGAAAGCAAAGGTGGATATTTCATTGGCTGGACCATTCGCAGGAGCTGCATTGTCTTTCTCTATGTTCGCTGTTGGCCTGCTGCTTTCATCAAATCCCGATGTAGCAGGAGACTTGGTGCAGGTTCCAAGCACGCTTTTTCAAGGTTCTTTGTTTCTTGGGCTTATCAGCAGAGCCGTTCTTGGTTATACGTAAGTTCCCATATTACCTTCAAAAGTTTTTCTGCTATGGAATGCTACTAAAACTAACATGCTGATAAGGAGTGGTTGATTGTTTGTATGTCTTATTCTCTAAATCAGCATTATTTTTCCTTGGAATCATCCTCCATTCTGAGTCCTTCAATTAACAGTTTGTGACACTGCTCATGTACACCACAGGGCTCTGCATGCAGAATCAGTTTCAATACATCCTCTGGTCATTGCTGGCTGGTAATGTATCTTCATGGAACTTTAAATTTATTAAATTTTGATTAAGTAGGCCGAATTTCAGCCCTCTTGGTTTGTAGGTGTGGATTGACATCATCAGCTTTTAATATGCTGCCCGTGGGATGTCTTGATGGTGGCAGATCTATGCAGGTAACTGCTTTCCTTTGTTTTCTGTTACATTTATCTTTGGTCAACTTGCTCGCTTCCTATGCTTGGAAATATTTGCACACCTTTGTAGTCTAGAATATCAAATGTGTACATTTGCAACATAATGTGGTTACTAATATCTTCTATATCATCGTTAGGGAGCTTTTGGTAAGAGCGCACTAATTGCTTCTGGTTTGGCAACCTACACCTTGTTGGGGTTAGGAGTGGTAATGCTTCATCTTTTCTTGTTCAAATATTAGCAAATTTCTTAAAGTTGCATTCCCTTGTTTCTTACTTATCTTTCAAGACTATGGAATATTTCACTTTAATGTTGAAGATGGGTCCTTTCCCTTCCAATATCCTATCAGCTTTAGCTACTTTTTTCTCAAGTATCTACCCCTTCCTGCGATATGTGTGTTTGAAATTCAATTTCAATTGCTATCTAACTTCTGCTTCTCCAACTATCAGCTTGGTGGACCGTTATCACTCCCTTGGGGGTTATATGTGCTGATATGTCAGGTAATATGGGCTTGAATAAACTCTAATAAAAAAAGAAACTCTTTCTTTTATTTGTTCTTTAATCATGAAAGATCTCAAATTGACTACCAAGGATGAAATAATGCAGAGGGCTCCAGAGAAACCATGCTTAAACGACGTAACAGAAGTTGGGACATGGCGGAAAGCAGTTCTTACAGTGGCCATTGTACTTGTAGTCGTTACACTCCTTCCTGTGTGGGACGAGCTAGCAGAAGAACTAGGCATAGGTCTAGTGACCTCGTTTTGATGGTATTACTTGAACTGCAATGCCAATTTTGACATGGAATAAGGTGAAATTAGCTGTACTGTTGTTACTCATACTGAATGATTCAGTAATTAGTTTGTTGCAGAATGCAGATTGATCTCTCAATAGAGACAGTTCTTGTTTACTGTACATAATTGTACATAATAAGAGTATGCTCCAAAAATGACCTATTTTTTGAAGCACTTTCTTGATACGTTTCTTGTAGTCCAAGTACAGAGGAATATGTCGTCTTGCCTTTATTCTTTGCAATTGGCAAGCTCCTGCAAGAAGATGACACTGAAATTCAACAAATGGACTCACGCCGACATTATAATTTCCTTAAGAGGAATCAGACTGAAAACTTCGAGACAGAAAGCTTACTGCAGCAAATGTGCTGAGCTATTTGGGAACAATTTGATATCAACAGCATGCCAATTTCCCAATTTCCCAAATCACCGATTCGTTCAACAATGATTGAAGAACTTTTCTGAAGCTGGCAAAGACAAAAGTTTAGCTTAGTTTCATCAGAAAAAGAAAATAAAAAGGGGGGAAAATCGACAAGAAGAATCAAACATATTTTACCATAAAGCATACCCACTATAATGCAGAATCCGTATTCTGAAGTGCTTTCTCAGCTTCGTCCCGTATGGATGACAGATTTTTTCTTATCTCGTTGCAGAGTCTACCCTCAACAAGGCGCACAGGCAACCACATTTTGGGTTTCACATGCACAACATATATAAGCGTTGTTTGAAATTGTTGGCCAACAACAGAATCACTCTCTAAATCTCCAGTACTCCATGTCACTCCCTGAAGAGCTTGAGTTGTGAAGATTCCCACATATATATATGTGTGTGTATATAGATATTTATTAAAAGAATGGATGACTCAAAAAGAACGTCTATCAGTGATCATCTTTGGTGCATACTTCACTTTCTTGGGAAAAACTTACAATCAAATAACTAATACAAAAGGTGCATTTACGTCAAGAAAGTACGTTGACGAAGCAAAGGAATTGTCATTGAGTCATTATTATAGACACAAAAATACGAAGGGAATTAGCATATTAAAGAGATGAAATAAGAATAGGAATGAGATAAAAACTCAACCTGTTCAATAGACCATACTCCTTCAAAGACTTGGAAGTCACCCTCAACCATCTTGAACTCAATATCACGCTTTTGACCAAAAGGAAGAATCTCAAGATCTTTCTCGAAACAATCGATGGTACCCTTAGCATTGAATTTTAGCCCCAATGCCAAATTCTGCTCGCCAATCTGTTAAATGCAGTAGAAGTAGGTTGAGTGCATGTCTCAGAGAGAGAGAGAGAGAGAGAGAGAGATTCCCATGAGATATATTAGCGACCAGTGTGATTGCACTCAAATAATAGAATTTATAATATTGGCTGTTGATACTTGGGTTTGAATGCGTAAAAAGGTCTTTTAGTGCATGCACCTCGAAAATACACAATAGATAAAGATGAATCTTGCGGAATCATCTTAGTTGCTGCAGCTTCATTTCCTTTAAGAAGAATGACACTAGAAAAAGGAAGAAACAGACAGGATACCTGAAAGAGACGAGCAAATTTCTCTCTCTTTTCAACCAACTGGCTGACTGCTAGGCCTGGAATGAAATCAGCCAATCTTTCATAATCAGTCAATATGTCCCAAACTGTTTGGAGGCTCGCCTGCACAGCTATCTTTGATCTAATTCTCCGGCTATTATTCCCGGTCTTCTCTATTTCTATCTCAATGCTGTCATCCTGAATTTCGGAATCAGGTGGTAAGTCATATATGTCCTGTTCGCTACGCTCATCATCACCATCACCATCCTCAGCATCTGGGGAGTTTCCCGAATCACTCCTAACATAAGCCCTAAATTTGAGAATACACAACTTGATGATGTCAAGACATGATTTCTGATAAGGGTTGATAATCAAATAGTAGTCTTTTATATTCCTAATCATCAAAAGAGATTGTTTGTAAAGGTATGTACGGTTAGCCCACATCCATATGAAGTTCAAGGTTTCTATTCATAAAAGACCATTCTATCAACTCCAGCAATTTATAGGAGGAAATAGTGTATGAATTTATTGCCATGTTCGTACAAGAGATAGTGTATTTTGACAAAGTAATCACTCCAAGAAAAAATTGGCTACGAGTATTTACAAAGATTTTGCAGTGATATGACGTATATCAATGAGGATAAGAATATCATATCATAAAGGTAAAATTTGATAAATTCTTGAAATCAGCATTAAAATTTTGCCACCAAAAGTTGAAAGTAAAATCAAAAGATACAAGAATTACATGCACAAAGATCAATTAAAAATCATGAAATTCATAAAAATAAAAATGAATAATACCTAGCAACAACATGGGGGAGACAAACAACCAAAGGCTTATAATGATGGAAAAAACGAACAGCAGCTAGGCCATAGGGCTTCAATTTCCTCAGTGTATTAGCTAGAATGGCGGATTCTGAATCCAAGACTATGAAGGGGCCAAGTAGATAAGAGCATCTGCTGTTGGGCACGGATTTTGCAATGGATAATTTGCGTGCTGTATTTGTAGAAGCACCCGACAGAGCTGCAGTTGTAGAGAACAGTGAAGCCATTTGTTCTGAGAAGCTGCTCAAAATGGACTGACTAATAATTAATTGAATGTCAGTAAGATTGCAAATTTGCATTTCTCCAATTTATGAGGGCATATGTCAACTGCGTTTGTACTTAATTAGAGGAAGTGGAGCGCACCACAAAAAGACTATACATGCTGGAACAAAGACACATTCTTGCAAGACTAAACTAAGAAATCAGATTAACGAGAATGCCATTTTTCCAATAATCAAATTTGAAGGCGCAGAGGACAATAGAAATAACTGGAGATTGCTAACAAGCAAAATTATCGAAAGATAACAGTAATTGCCAAAATATTTTCTCGAGAGAAAATTCTAGCTACAACATTAATAGCTTCAACTTAGTTTTTAAACAGCTAAGTTTTTCCATAGTTCCACCTACAGCTAAGGTTTTTTTTTTCTTTTGGGCACGTAACTCTTGCACATATGATTCTTATGAGACAGATATAGTGGATTTTACTACTTCGAAATAATGTATCAACACACTATCTAATTCGTCCTACATAATATTTCAATTATTTTATACTTGTCTCCAGAACCACCTTTCTGAAAATTTGTTTATATTTTTTATACTTGAACCATGGCCTTTGAATATAGACATAGATTATAGATATGTATCTATGAAAATGTTGAAGCACATGTGTGATCGTGTAAACAAGGCAAATAAAAAGAAAATATGCTTTAATCGATAACATATACTAATACCATAGAGCATGGGCAACAAAGATTAAACAATTAAACCAACCTAATCCATAGGAAGTGTTTACGCTCCACATCATCTAAACGTTAAAAGTTCTTGCGCCCACATCTAAGGCCAATGCATATTTCTTTCGAGTTATCTATTACTATATGATGATTACTGAACTTTCCAATATCATCTCTATGTGTGAATGGAGAATTATAAACACCACCCAAGAGCACCTTTAGCTTATCTTCTTGTCCATGACGATTTTCATGCTGTAGTTCTCAGTTTATTCCCCTCTTCCATAAAATTTCTATCTTTTCGACAGTGAGTCACCCAAACAAGATATTCAAATTTCTAGGACAGTTGTGGTTCGCCGAATAGGTGAAAAAATGGTGCGACAGCCGGAACGGAACAAGAACAACCTTCTCTGATCCAATGTTGTTTATGTGTGAACTCTTTAGAGTATACCGAATCAGTATAGCTATCCTTCTTCTGACACAGCAACGCAATTTGAATCAGGGCGGAATGACACGGCGATTTTTGCACGTTGTAGTAATTTTTGCACATTTTCTTTTGAAAAAAAAAAAAGAAAAGAAATCAATACTTTAGACTGAAAAAATGTATGAAACGACCGCGGCCATTCCGCCACCGGAATAGTGGCCTTGTTCCGGCGTCAGCGACAGTTCCTGCAAACTAGGAGAATACCCTTTCGATTCTATCACAAAGGTCACATTTTAGGCCAGAATTAAGGGCCATGAAGCTCAACAGCAGCCATTAAATTCAATTGAATAAGGAATGTATGATCACAGTGAAAAATGAATATTAATCCATGAATTCCGTTCAGAATTAGTAGAACAAACTAAAAATTGGCAAAGAATTCGGAAAGAACAAAACGAAAAGGGACTGATACCTGTTCCCGCCGGAGATGAATAGAAGCGGAGAGAAACGGTCGTGGATTGACTGGGAACTGGTGGCTGTGGGTGAGACAGCGGAGCTTCGGACGGCCAGCGAGCTAATTTAAACTAGAAACACGAAAATCTAAAAAGCACCAAAAGCGCGTTTGTCAAGTTCAAGTTACAATAGTTCACTACATCCCATTTGATGGTTAAATTAGTATCAAATCTTAATTTTATTTTTTTTTCCTCAAGTATGACTCATTAGATTTTTTATTCTTGTTTTTATTTATTGAAATCTAGTGAAGTAATTTTACTGCATCATTAAATCAATCGATAACGTTAAAAATTAATATCAAATACAAAAATTATTAAAAAAATATAAAAACTAACAATTAAAAAAAAAGCTTATTATTTAATAGAAAATAATCTAATATATAATAGTAAACATATTTGGACCTCTAATCTCTTAACAATTAGATTCTTAGAGGTTTGTATAGCATTGCATCTCATGATTGTGGAAAATACAATTTATTTAATGAATCATGCGAATTTCTGCATTGATTTTTGAATCATGTTTATATTTCATTGTCATTATTCTTAACAAATATTTTATCTTTTCATTGAAAATATAAATTTGGTATATTTTTATAATTTTTAAAGTCATAGTGCCAAAGAATTAAT
>JACFYI010003637.1:323152-334775 GCA_014898755.1 Handroanthus guayacan | reverse complement strand
ATCTTTTTTGTTTCTTCTAAAAACAGGCAATAATTGTTGGCAGATGATGACTCAAAAACACACACATTCAGCAATGCCACGCCTTTCTCTAACCGATTCCTCTCATTGGCCAACTGAAAACTCTATAGTAAAATCAGCAAAAGTTCCAAAAGAATCTCTCCACCTCTCTCTAATCTCAGCTGAATCTCTGACCCCAATTTCTCCGCCTTTGGGATTTGCAGAAAAGCAACACATTTTCTCATATCAACAATTTTCATAATCCCGTTTTCAAGATTTTCTTGTACATTTTAGATTTTTTTTTTTTCTTGCATTTTGTTGAGGAAGAATATTACATTTACATACACCCCCTGAGTTTGGGAACTTTCTTCATATTTGGGAAGAAAGATTGATCTTTTGGAGACCCAATTGAGAAATATTTTGTGGGGTTGTCATGGGACTTTCGGATAAACAGAAGAATGGTGGAGACAAGTATGGTGTTGGGGGGTTGAGAAACCTTGTGAGGAGAAAACAGGTTGATTCTAAGCATACAAAGTCATCTTCTTCATCTGGGAGTGGGCAGCATCAGTTGGCCAAAGCTTTGGCTGTACCTCATCTTATTGCCATAGGTAACAACCTTTTTAGCTATTCCTTGGCTTCTTGTTTAATATGTGATTCATTTTTGGATTCTTTATATTTCATTTTCTCCCTGTTTCTTTTCTTTTCTTTTCTTTTTGGTGTGCGCGCGCGCGCGCTTGTTTGGAGTATGTTGTATTGGGTCTAATTCTATTCAACAGTGCTTATGATATAGTGATATAATTAGCTTTTCTTGTTTGTGGAAAGAAAAATTTGTCATTTTTGTGTTTCAACTTTAATCGTTTTCATTAACATGTACTAGAAAATCTGTGGCAATTTGTGTTTTAGAGATTTTCACGGCCTCTCATAAATTATGAATGCTTGTTGGCTTCGTTGAAATTAAGTTGAATCTTGTCCATGGAGCTTTATACTACAAATATGTAAAATGTTCATATTAGAGAATATGAAGAGAGAAACGTGAAGATATAAATTACCCGATTCAACAACTCGGTTTATGTCTGGGAGGCAAATGCAAAATATATTCGTTCTGTCTTATTTTCAGATAGAAGTATCACATAAATATATAGGAAGGAGCTACCACATCTCTTATCACAATCTACTCAATAATCATTCTTCTTTATGATCTAATTTATATCAAAGTTTTATTTTTCATTACCTATATCAATGTTTTTATGGACTTATTTTGATCTTCTAGGACTTGGTTCGACAATTGGTTCTGGGGTTTATATTCTTGTTGGTACAGTTGCTAGAGAGCATTCAGGGCCAGCTCTTACCCTTTCCTTTCTAATAGCTGGAATAGCAGCTGGTCTTTCTGCTTTCTGCTACGCCGAGCTAGCAAGTCGTTGCCCTTCTGCTGGAAGTGCTTATCATTATTCTTACATATGCATTGGAGAAGCGTAATATATTTGTTTCATTTAATGTGTTGGCTTTGTTTGAATATATTTTCTGTTTTTCCCATACCTTCTTAAGAAATTTATGATTTTAAACAAATGGAGTATCTTCTCTTTTATTTCATAAGATAGTATCTGAACATCTTGATCTCATGGACATTATGTGAAAACCAAGATTCTTATGGTATCGTGTCTATAATTTTTCTCAGCATATATTTTTGTTGGTGAGGCCATTGGAATTATGAGTTTTTCTTCGTACTTTTGTTCTCCAGACGATTTTGATGGAGTAAATTTTTGGTTGTTTTCCACATTACATTTGCAATACATTGGGGTAACGGACAACAAACGCGAAGTAATTGAACATAGCGGAGCCCATGGGGCGTGACAACCTCAAGTTTTTCTCAACATGATAGATGAATTTGGTGTTTGATTTTTAACACAATTATTTTTTTGCAGTGTTGCGTGGTTGATTGGGTGGGCATTGATGTTGGAATACGCTATAGGAAGTTCGGCAGTTGCTCGCGGCATATCTCCGAATCTGGTCCGCAACATTCTTTTTTATGTTTCACCTTTTCTGATTCATTATATTTCTTGATGTGTATAATAAAAATCATTACTTCTTGCATATTAGATAAAAATTTGGTGGTGACTTTTACTTTGTTTCCATTTTTCTTCATCAGGCCTTGCTTTTTGGAGGTCCAAATAGTCTCCCTTCTTTTCTATCTCGTCAAACCATCCCTGGATTTGGCATTGTGGTTGATCCATGTGCAGCCATCTTAGTTTTTGTTGTCACTGGCCTTTTATGTCTCGGAATTAAGGAGGTCTCTTTCTGTTATCCTCACTTTATTTCAAGAAGTTGTTCTATACATCATTGATCTTTGCAAAACTTGAAAAATATTTTGCTGCAGAGTACATTTGTCCAAGGAATTGTTACCTCTGTGAATATTTGCGCTCTCATCTTTATCATAGTAACTGGTGGATATTTGGGGTTCAAGATGGGATGGCATGGTTATGAACTTCCTTCTGGGTAATCATTATTTTCATTTCGTTTCTCTTACTTCTTTCCCATTCTGTTTCAGCCTGTTCTACGGTTACGAAGTTGCTAAATCTTCCATTTCTTTCAGATATTTTCCTTTTGGGGCCGAAGGAATGCTTGCTGGTGCCTCAACCGTTTTTTTCGCATATACAGGCTTTGACTCGGTCACTAGTACAGCAGAAGAGGTATGTGCTAATATCCTTTGGAATTTTCCCGTTTCCTATAAGATGTAGCATTCTAAGTATGAGCTTGGCAACAACTTTCCTCCATCTGCAGGTGAAAAACCCTCAACGAGATCTTCCAATGGGTATTGGTTTTGCACTGTCTATATGCTGCACCCTCTACATGTTGGTTTCGGCAGTTATTGTTGGTTTAGTACCATATTATGCAATGGATCCTGACACTCCAATTTCTTCTGCTTTTGCTAGCCGTGGAATTACATGGGCAGCGTAAGTAAATATTTGTTTCGACGATATTTGGTTGAGTCGTCTCTGCTCTTTTTGCATTTTATTAGTCGAGTTCGTCTTTTTGATTTATTGATATTACTTTAATTCAGGTATGTAATAACTATTGGATCTTGTACTGCTCTTTGTTCATCGTTGATGGGGTCTATCCTTCCTCAGGTAACTGATGTTCATCCCTGCAAAATCGGTGAATTTCAAGCTCTATATATTTCTGCCAATAGCATCAATATGGAAAATTTCTCTGATCTTAATTTAGCATCAGATAAGTCTGAAAAACTGATAACTTAGATCTTATCAAGTTGCAGCCAATGTTTCTAAATATTTTAGGAGGGTAAAATGGGAAAGAAAATTATATATATTTTACTTGGAGGGGTAAAGTGTATATTTTCATCATTTATGATCCTTTTTCCAAATGATGTATACGGGATTTTTTCACATACTGCGGCACTTAAAAGTTACACATTAATTTTGGTTAAAGAAAATTGCGATAAATTCTTAATAAATATTGAGATTTATTATTGAAAGAAAATTCCGTTTTTGCATGTTTATATGGCAGTCACGAATATTAATGGCAATGTCTAGAGATGGATTGCTGCCATCATTTTTTTCGGACGTCAATAAACGCACTCAAGTTCCTGTAAAGAGCACAGTTGTGACTGGACTACTTGCTGGAATCTTGGCATTCTTCATGGATGTGGAACAGTTGTCAGGAATGGTATTCTGCTGTTCATTTTTCATCAATTCTTGCTCATTTATTTCCATTGCATTATATTGATAATTTTAGGGGTAGTAAAGAATTCAGACTCAAAAGTACGATGCTACATTTAAGTACATATAAGACGGGAAGAGCAAAACCTATGTATCTTCTCTCCATCCCATTTAAATGGTAAATGACACGGTTCTTTTGAGGGAGAAACATGTTGAACTTCAAAACTTTAAGAGTTGAAATTTTCATGGTTGATATGATTAGTTTTAATGATAATTACAATAAAATCTCCCGCCATTAACGGAGTAACAGCTGTGGTATGGGACATTAAAATAACACCTTCTTGTGATTTGAGAAATTAGTCAATTACGATAACACCCCATACTGTTCAAACCACAGTTATATTCTATTAAGTTTACCATCAAGTGCACTAACAGCAGTGGGAGTTATTGTAATCTCCCAAACCACATGGAGATGTTACTGTAATTGGGTCAAACCTCGGGGATGGTGAAGTAATTATCCTTACTTTTGTTGCCCGGGAATTCTTTCCCAAGGCCTTGACAGCTTGATTGCTAATTCTACTTGCAGGTTAGTTTGGGCACACTTCTTGCATATACAATGGTGGCAATTTCGGTGCTCATACTGAGATATGTTCCACCGGACGAGGTTCCACTTCCAGCATCGTTTCAAGAAGCAATAAATTCAGTTTCTTTGCGGCATACTACTAGCTATAGTCCGGGAGATATCTGTGTGGAGGATGCAAAAGATTATGCTATAATACCGGAGAAACTTCCCCTTTTAGTAAAAAAAGAAGCACCCATTGGGGATCATCGTATAGAGAAATCAAAGGGACAGTGCAACTGTAAGTTTGATACGATATGCGACTTATGTCATGTCCAAAAAAGTTCACGCCATCATTATTTTCTTCTATCTGTTGCAGTTCTTGTAAACAAAGGGAATCGCCGGCAGATTGCTGGCTGGGCGATCATGGTTACATGTATCGGCGTGCTTATTCTAACTTATGCTACGTCAAGTTTGAGCCTCCATAGGTATGTCATTCCCTGTTACAATTATCACTTCTTTGCTCATTAGAATGTAACTGTGTCTTGGTTTGATATTTGAAGTGTAGCCATAGGTTTCCTTATTGTGGTTTGTCTTCTCTAGTGTCTATGTCACCACGTCCCAGGTAGAATCCTGTAAGTGAGGCGCGACATAGTTTACAATAGGAACAAAAATTTAATGTTTATAAAATCTGGTTGACAACAACTTTTAAAGTACAATTCCAAGAATGACATAATTCAAATAACTAAACAGTGGCTCCTTCATGCATGGTAACCTCAGCTCCTATAGCTTAGTTATTTCTTTGAGCTTGAAAGACCAGCAAGTACTTTCAATATGTTTAGGGGTTCATTGGTAGCCATGATGAACCAAGATAAGAGCGCGTTATCTGGGTTTACTGGGATTTGGATGCACTAAATTTGCATCAGGTGCACCTGTGATGAGTGGGCTACCTTACTAAAATCATGATTGTATAATCCTTCGACCCCCAGTGGTAAATCAATCATATACTAGATTTGGAAGCAAATTTACTAATGTGCCACAAAATTAATCTTGTAGTATGATCCAATTATAGAACATAAGGGCAAAATGTTACATACCCCTATCATACAAACTAGTAATACCGACCAAATGACAGTGGGTTGGAAGACCAATTATCAAGTACAACAATCTTGAGTTCTTCCCTTATTGTGATTTGGTTGTATAGAATTCTGATAAAATGATTTCTAACTTATACCAGCACTCTTGGATCTACACTTGGTGGAATTGGTGGTGTTCTCCTTTTGTCCGGTGCAATATTGCTCGTTTCCATAGACCAAGACGATGCAAGACATGACTTTGGGCACACCGGAGGTATGTTAAATGGCTATGAAATAATTGTCATTTCAATAAAAAAGCTTTTGCACGATAAAATTTCTGTAAACTCGAAAACATATTCGCATATCTTTATAGGAAACGTTGTTTCTCGTCCAGGTTTCATTTGTCCGTTTGTTCCACTACTACCCATCGCCTGCATTCTCATCAACGTCTACTTATTAGTTAACCTCAGGTGAGTAATATGTCATTCTTAAACTTGTTATCGAAGAATAAACAACCTAATACATAAATCTTTAGTAACTCGTCTGATGAGGGACTCAATTTTTCCATATATGAATGCACAGTGCTGCTACTTGGACCCGAGTATCAATATGGTTATTGTTAGCACTACTTGTGTACGTTTTCTATGGACGGATCCATAGCCCGTTGCAGCATGCAGTCTACGTGCCAGCTCCTCATGTTGATGAAATCTACGAGACCTCCAAATCTCAGTCATAGTTCAGCACCTTCATTGGAGTTCGGGTCCTCTATTCCAATAAATCTTTCATCTATCATTTCTTTGTAAAAACACTTATGAATGAAATTACTCGATACCTGTGTATCAAATGAAATGGGTGATGAAACACCTATTGAGGTAGAGGATCTGCCAAAACACTGAAGTTGGGCCAGCATTTTTTATCTACGCTAGGAGAGCAAGTGGGCCGAAGATTACTTGGATGAACGATATACAATCGTTGTGGATTTGAGATCTCTTGTTATGCAGTTGTATATAACATCTTCTTTGTAAGATAATATCATAGTTGGATGGTCAAAAGAAAAGCTGATGAAAAGTATGAATCTTGTGTATATGTAGAATATGTTTTTGCATCATTTCTTACATCTGCCCAGAAATTGGGACTTTGTAAGAACATTGGAAATAATGTCTGAAGTTGTGGTTGAACTCATACTTGTTCACTGATGTAGTTTACTATGGTGTAGCCTCATGCATCATCCCATAGTTCTCTTTTTGAAGAAGGTCCCTATAGTGTTCCTCTAGTTCCTTCCCCAGTTTTTTTATTTTTTTTTAATTTTTTTTTAAGAGATGAAATGATGAAATGCTGAAAAGAATTATTGCATGATCTTTACAAATAAGATAATTTTAATTTGTAAAAACATAAATTGGTCTCCATTTTTTTTTATTTTTTTGATAAATTCATAAATTGGTCTCCATATTGCGAATTATGGGATACTTCTACCAATTTGTCTGTTGGTATGTAATTATATGACCAAGGTTGAGGATTTGTTTCCAGAACTAACTTTTATATCCAAATATATGAAAATTGGAAAATAGAGGACTTAAATGAAACTATTAGTCCCAAATGTCTGAAAATTCAAAATAAAAAGGACTTAACTGCAACTTCCGAGTTCTGAGGGGCAGGTCTTTTTTTTTTTTTTTTTGATTAATTCTGAGGGAGAGGTCCTGAAATCTAAAACCCGTATAAAATCTTGCAGACTCCTGTGGCTGTTAACTTAAAAACCACATCTTCCAAGAGGCAGAGCCACCGCTCCTTCAGCCGTAATGGGCGGCGCAACCAGGTTCATGACCCTCCTCACCGCCCCCTTCCCACCGCTCCGCCCATCCATCATCCGCCTCCGCCGCGGCGTCTCATCACTCTCCGCCGCTCCCCTCCGTTTCCTCACCGTTTCGTCTCCTTCCAAAACCAAAATCCGAACTCCTCAACTCGTCAACTGTTTCCATTCTCAACCAAGCAATAATACTTATACGCTCCACTCTGCGGCGGCTCAGCAGCCGCAACAGCACCACCCCTGGCCGGAATGGACTCATTTTCTTAATATTTTATCGAATAGCCAGGGATTCTCTGCACCTGAGGATTACCGAATTCCACCCGAGGACGCGTTCGTCGTGTATGAGAAGTTGCCCGATGATTTTATTCGCGCCGCCGCCGCGTGCATAGCTTTCGCTCGGGCCCGACCAGATCTTCTTGGGTTTGTCATCGCTCCCTCTCTCCTTCTCTCTCACACACACAATTTTGAACTGAGGCAGGAATCTGATAGGTTACTGTATTACGTGAACATAATTTTTATTATCTGCCATTATTGATTGTCTGCTTTTCTCAATCAAGAATTGACCTTTCAGTTTTGTGACACAAAAGTTGATTACAATGGTATTGTGAGTGCATTGTTAAATTTAAACATAACATTATAATTCACTTAAATTTCCATTCATATGTGCAAGAAAATTAGAAACAGAAGTTTATTTATCATCGGAGTACCAAGGGGCAGACATGTTGCTTATATGCAACACCTTATGCTCAAAAGAGCACCCCTTTTGGCAAGCTACTTTTACTTACTATTAAAATATGGCTTTCTGTTGACTGTGTTCATGGAATTTTTCCTCTGCTTTATAGAAATATAGCAACTTCTTCAGAATCAAAGTTTCTTTCCAAGTTAAGTTTGATTTGATGGTTGAATCAGATTGCTTTCGAGGAAGGATATTGAAGCAGTTGTATCAAATGGAACTCCATTTCTGTTCAAAAGTGCGCTGGACACAGCCAGGAGGATGCGAACATTTTTGGGAACTGATGGAAGCAATGTGTGTAAATTGATTCATGAATTATTTCTTATATATTCTTCGAGTTACACTCAACATGCTATGTATTTTGAAGGAGAAAAGAACAACAAAATGGTTCTTTGGTTGTTTATCTTGACATTGTTGTGTTTGGTGAAAAGGGAACGAGGTAAAAACATTTACTTTTAAGAAAATTTGAATTTAAACCTATAGATAATTCTTTTGTTTTCTTTCTCTTAATAATGTTCTCTCAAAGTTTGCTTGTAGAAGACTGACTTGTTGGAAGAAATGTTTATGGATAAGTTCGTGCTAGACAAAAAGTTTTGAGTGAAATCTCGTCCCATAACTCCTCATCCTCCTTCCATTTGGGAACTTCATTGGAAATCTGAAATTTCAAACATTGTTTAATCTATTATGTCTCTGACATCAATTGGTTTTGGTAATAGGTTTCAGAATTTGATAAAGCAAATACAGTTGATCTAATGAAGTATATACTAAGTTATACAAGCAATCCAGCTGTGTCTTCCGAAAGAAATGGGCTGTATAGTAGGGAGCTCGTTGACTCATCTGTCAGGAATCTGTTGCATGAGCTGGATACAGTATGTTCTGGAGTTCCAGCGGGTAACATGCCTGCTTCGGTCACTCAGTTTCCAAATCGAGACGGGCAAATTCCAAGGCCATTTGGACAAAATATTGAAATGAAGAGAGGCGACTGGATATGCCCCAAGTATGTATAATCTTTTCACAATATCATTTTAGTTTGTGTTTCTCGAAAAGCAGAATATTTTTATGTGTATATAGACGAAAGGAAATTCTTGTGACGAATTCTCTGAGGCTATATATGTTGGCTCTGGTTCGAAGAGGTTTGGAAGATAAAGAGAATAGAAATGTAGTCTCAATTTCCCATAGGAAACCTTTTTAAAAAATTAGTAATCCAATAGATAGTATTGGTTATTCTAGCAGGTGTTTGTTTAATATAGATTGTCCGGAATTCTCAGTAGAATATGCAACATTAGCAGTCTTTTGACTCTTTTGAAATGATCTATGTTGTGCAGGTGCAATTTTATGAACTTCGCAAGAAACACGAAATGCCTTGAATGTGAAGAAGCCAGACCAAAGAGACAGCTAACTGGCGGGGAGTGGGAATGCCCTCAGTAAGCAATTTTTTACGTACTTGATATGCTCAAGGGATTGGTTTATAACAAGTGGCCCTAATTTTTGAAATTATGCATTGACTATACGTATACTTTGTTACAGATGCAATTTCTTTAACTATGGAAGGAATTTGGTTTGCTTAAGATGCGACTGCCGACGACCTGGTGCTCCATTATTTAACAACAGTGACTCTCAATCGAGTTCAGTGTATAACAGGGATTACTCTTATAAAACGAACATGGATAATAGATTGGTCACGAATGAAGAGAAGGCACAGCAATGGTTTAGTAAAATTTCCCAAATGAATAATGCAACTGATGCCAATAGAGCGGCTTCTAACAAAGATTTTCCTGAGATCATGCCATTGAGGAAAGGAGAAAATCGGTTTGTTAGCACGAGGAAGACACCCTTGGAGAGAAAACTAGCTAACTCTCAGCATGAAAACAACTTAAGCAACAATGGCAATGCTACAGACTCGACACTTGACACATCAATCAACCATAGTTTGGACAATATTCTTGGTGGTGGCCCATCCACCGTTTCTGAAAGAGCTAACTCGGGCTTTACTCAACAAAATGTCGGAACAGAGTTCTCCCATCTTGTAGACACGTTTTCTAGGAGAGATCAAACTTTGAAGATGGATGATGGAACAAAAGTATCAATAGAAGCTCATGAGTCTCGGAGTTCAGGTGAGAAAGAGCAAGATGAAAAGTCAGAAAGATGGTTCAAGAAAATGGCAGAACTGCATGATGTCAAAGATCTGCCAAGTGCCATTTCAGATGAGGACTTCCCTGAGATTATGCCAATGCGCAAAGGAGAAAACCAGTTTGTTGTTAGCAAGAAGAAAGACCGTTCACTCACTTCACCGAAGTACAAACGACAAGTAGCCATGGATCAGGCGAACAATACTAATTTTGTACCTTTCGTCCCATTCCCTCCTGGCTACTTCGCTAGAAAGGACACAGAACAGCCCAGTGGCCAAGATTCACCCATAAAAGCTGTCAGTGAGACATCTTCCAGTAAAAACACAACAGAAGCTGAGAAGTCCGATGAGTCAAAGAATAAAATGGCTGGTATGAATGATATCCCAAGAATAGAAAACCAACCAATGAGCTCAGCTTTACAATCGTCTCCTGCTGGAAGCACTGCCCAAAGCTCCTTTACTTCGCATAACATGAACAGTAATACTTCAATGGATGCAAGGGCTGCAACTAGAGGGCCTTCATCCCAAATGCTTAAAGATGAAAGTGTTCAAAGTGGCTCAACAGGAAAGAGCCTGGAGGGGTCGGCTGTGAAGGAACCAGATCCTCTAGACATGTCGGAAGAGGCCAAAGCTGAACGGTGGTTCAAACGTGTAGCTCAGATAAAGGATATTTCTGAGCTGAGCCAGATCCCAGATGAAGATTTCCCTTCAATAATGCCAATGCGGAAGGGTGTAAACAGGTTCGTTGTGAGCAAGAGAAAGACGCCGCTTGAGAGGAGGTTGACATCCCAGCAGTATAGAAGAAATCTTCCTATTGTGAGTAATGATTCTGTGAAGAAGGAAACTGATAATAGCTGAAGATTGTTCTGCTGCTTGTATGAGGGAATTTGTGCTTGAAATTCTGATTTGTCTTAGATTTTTTAATAATTTTTATCAAACAGAATGATATAATGTTAACTTATAGTATGATAAAAAAAAAAAACCAATGAAAAGTTCCATTTGTGTGGATTAGATTTATTGTCATGTTCCTCATAATTGTAAGCACTTTTAACTTTTATTGTATTGGTTTTGGAGGTGCATAAATTTATGTTATTGTTGCAAATGATGCATCATTCAATTGGTGCAAATTAGAGGATGAAATAAATATTCCACTTTTAAGTCGAAGTCTTTATGCTTTACTATTTTAGTTAAGTCTTAATTGTCAATTTTTATAGTATTCTATGGTAGTGTAGCTTGGAAATACTTTTTACTTCATTAATAGTAGATATGGTTTTTGGACTCTTCGTGAAAATTTTTGTTCTCTGATTGGGGCGTATTAATAAAGAAAATTCATAATTGTTAATATTTATACCTATATTAAACGAGATTTTTTTTCTTAAATTCAATTGAATCACTGCACCCTCACTCCTCAAGATGCAGCACTGTAGTTCCACTAATATGTTATAAATTCTTTTCATTAATTTATATTAGCAATTTTGGCATATTCAACTGTGGTGCATAAAATAAGATCGAATATCTTATAAATTTTAACCACTTAATTCTAAAATAAGATTTAATAACTTATTAACTTCAAAAATATCCTGTATGATGTTGGAGCTTATAAGATATTTGAAATAAACTTAGCCAAACACCCTTTCAATACTTGCTAGTGA
>JACFYI010003637.1:299417-317413 GCA_014898755.1 Handroanthus guayacan | reverse complement strand
AAGATTTGTGAGTATTTTAATTTAATAATTTATTATTATACATACAATTATTTTCTTCATAGAGAACAGCTCGAACACATTTAAAATCCATAAAAACCAGGATCAGACGATCAGTTCTACTCGAGCTCAAATTCTTCAAAATCTAATGATTGTAGTCATCCCCAATGGACTAGTTCTCGAACTCGTTCAACCAAAAATATGACCAGAGGCCCCAATTTCTAAGAGAGCGGCGGTTGACATGTTTGAACACTTAATTCGGTCTATACAACTACCATTTTGTTTTCTTACCTAATCCTAAAATTATTAGTATATTATATAAAAGAAAAATAAAAAAAGGGTGGAACTCATACACCACACCCTTTCTCATTTCCTTTTTATTTTTTCAATCCACTTTTCTGAGGACTCATTTGCTAATCCTATCAAGATTCTCTTTGTTGGTCTCAGGTATGTTATCCTTCTAAGCATACCAATATAAAGAAATAGTTGTTTGCATCTTGAACAACAAAATCATCATAAACCCGTTTGTTATTTTGTCAGTTTTATCAAGATTTTCTCGAATTAGGATTTACCATTTCACAGAGGTTTCATTGATATGAATTCTTTTCCTGTCCGATAATTCAGGTGTTTTAATTTTCTGGGACTATGGAATTCTTGGCAACATCTGAAGGTCAATTGTTTGTTGGTGTTGCTGTTGGGCTTGTTGCTGTTGGTGCTGCATATTTCTTGTTTTCATCGAAGAAGCCCAAAGGTTTGATAGATTATATGTATTGATCTATTGCATTGAAGCAGATACGTGCCCATTTTTATTTCTTTTGTTTCCTTACTCTGTCTGTGGATGAATTTCTTTTGTGGGTTTTGTCTGATAGCTTGCATGGAGCTTAAAGACTGTTATTTTTCATCTGGGTAATCTTAATTTGGCACAAAGATTGGATTTTTTTCTAGTTCTATGCATGTATATGTGGTGATTGTAAGTTACAAGGTTCTTGTATGATTTTGGGTTTTGTCCCATTGATGATTCTGAATTGTTAAGTTTGACTCTGTGAAAAGATCTGAGGCAGGATAAGACGATGCATTCTACCTAGGATTGTAAATAAATCAAGTTAGTGACACATGTTACCGTTTAAGTTTGTTTGAAATTTTGTCAAAATTTAAACACTGTGTTTCAAATGGGTTTGATTTTTAATATAATCAAGTTTCTACAAACTTTAATCGAGTCGAACATGAGTCAAGTTTCCCTAGTTTTATTTGTTTTTACATTATTTTCTAACTAATTGACTCAAGCACAAGAGGAGTTCTGAATCTTATCGGATGGAAAAATGTGTCAAAGCTCGGTTTGTTATGTTTAATTAACTGAACTCAAACGAGCTTTTAACAGTTGATCTCAAGTTAAGTATAAAGTACTTTGATTTATTTTTCAGCCCTAATTCTTGCATAAGAATAAGATCTCATAGGTCCTTGGTTTCTATATACCTTACCTAGTATCTTGTCTCGTGGACAGCATGCTTGGATCCTGAGAAATTCAAGGAGTTCAAGCTTGTCAAGAAGACACAACTCAGCCATAATGTGGCTAGGTTCAGATTTGCTCTTCCTACACCCACTTCCGTATTAGGTCTCCCTATAGGAAAACATATCAGCTGCCGGTAAATTTTAGCTCAGCCTATAATTCCGGTTTTAATTTTTAGAACACCAAAAGTAATATGGTTATATGGTTTTCTGTTGTAGGGGTAAGGATAGTCAAGGTGAAGAAGTCGTCAGGCCGTACACTCCGACTACATTAGATTCTAATGTTGGATACTTTGAGTTAGTTATAAAGGTGCGTTACGTTTTATTTTTGCATCCTTTTATTTGGTTGTGTATGTTGATTATGGCAGTAAGATACTTTTTCTCGAACCCTTTTGTTTATTTCATGAGATAAATTTTGCGTGTTTCTAGATGTACCCAAAAGGAAGAATGTCCCATCATTTTAGAGAAATGCGTGAAGGTGATTATCTAGCTGTGAAAGGACCAAAGGTACTTGCTTTGTCTTATTAAGACCTCTTTTACGTATCCATAATGTGGCGATGATTTATTATTATTGTCTGAAACCCTCTCAGTTCCCTTCCTTGGGCAATGCTTAAAATCTGTATTTATTAACACTATTTTTGTCATTATCATTATTATTATTAGGGTCGCTTTAACTATCAACCAGGCCAAGTGAGAGCATTCGGAATGCTTGCTGGAGGTTCTGGAATTACACCAATGTTCCAGGTTTATATTCGACATCAGTTCATTATATATCTATTTATTTTTCTACGTTAATTATCTTCTCATGAATCAAAAGGAATTGGCATATCTTTTTATTACATTATTGGTTTTATTATAGGTTACCAGAGCAATACTTGAAAATCCCAATGACAAAACGAAGGTGCATCTGATTTATGCTAACGTCACGTTTGACGACATTCTGGTAAAGGTAATTTGTGACATCTCTTGTTCCTCTTTGTCCATTTGAATGATCATGTAACCAAGCTGTCTAATATTTTTGGGCTTTCATTTGATTCGGGAACAGTGACAAATTGCCCTTATGATTTCCTGGACTCATAATTAATTATTTCTTAGTCTGAGGAACAAAGTTGTGGTGATACGAGATGAAACACTCAAATATGCTGAGGTTGTGTTTTACAATAGCTTTATTTGTTTGTTGCAGGATGAATTGGACAGTCTTGCGAAAAACTACCCCAACAGATTCAAAGTTTACTACGTACTCAATCAAGTAAGTTTACCGTGCATTTATCATTTAATGAGGTGTTTTAAGTTCTTGATTTTCACTTGTATTTGATTTGCGTCTCTCTTCAGCCTTTTTCTTTTTGTTTGCAACAACGGAAAGTGAACTAAGCTGTTCATTATGGTTCTGTTACTGAATCATGGTGGAGAGGGAACGTAGTTTAAGAAGTGCTAACATAGTAATAGGAGCCCACAATTAAGTTAATGATAGTTCTATCTGAATTCATCAAGCTAAGCATATTTCAACTTCACATGGATTAGTGTGTTTACTAGGTGAAAAGCTCAATGACAACCTAGATAGTTACCTAGAGGCTAGAGTCTTATGTTGTCTGATCCTAACAATGTCTAATCAACTTTGATATGAGTAGAAACAGAGGGTAGGTGAGAAAACGGAATGTCTTGGATTTGGATGTAAGAACGGTCAGTGCATTTGGTATTTGTGGATCTGGTGTTGACATCCATGAAGTCTCAGAGACAAGAACCTAGAATCAACAGAGTTTTCTCGTCATGAAACAGAAGTTCTCTATTTTATTTTATTTTATTTTTTTGGTCATGAGAGGGAAGAGCTTGTAGGAACATGTTACCGTACACCTAGTAACACAATTGTTCTCCTTTTCGATATATTACAAATTAAAAGTCTATAATTCACATTAATTGTTTGTTTGATGTATGAGATTAAATTGATGGGCTGACCTAAAATTATCATTGAGCCCACACTGCAACACATATTATGCACTCTTCAAATTGTTCGTACTTCCACTATCCAACTTGCGACAATCATAAATTACAATTCTCTTCTCCTAACTTGAGAGAGAAATTTACTGTTGAAGTGGTTGCATATCACATATTAAACAAGAATAACTCATCATGGCAGATGACTATACTTCTCCCAATCCCTAACATAAAATTGAAATGCAAGATTGAACAATCTTCCTGTATTCTGCGGGAGCATTCGATCACATTACTGGTTATGCATGATACAAACGCAGTCTACGCAAATCACGACTTAGTCATGCTTCGTTTTTTACACCCCTTGTACTCGTTCATGTTTGATATACATGGCCATAACGTTTTAACACAACTCGTTGGTCGTTTGAACTTTTGTAGCCCCCTGAAGGATGGAACGGTGGCGTTGGATACGTCACAAAGGAAATGATTCAAGCTCACTGCCCTCCACCAGCCTCCGATATTCAGGTTCGAATACCAAACTACTTAAGATTCGACTAACTTGAAAGAATGAACATTCAAACACTTATAATTTGTGATTCTTGTTTTTGCAGATTTTGCGATGCGGTCCACCTCCGATGAACAAAGCCATGGCTGCTCATCTGGAAGCTCTTGGATATTCCCCTAAGATGCAGTTCCAGTTCTAATCCTTCCCCAGGCCCCTGGCCTTTATTTAGACATGATTTTTCACCCTATAATTTGGGAAACGTATTTTTGCATTACTTTTCCTTGTTTTCAAATGAAAATATACGATGAAGAGAATTTGTGAACCTTATTTTTATCAAATGGTAATCTGTTTGTCCTCTCCTATTGTGGTTCAAAAACCATCATCATTGGCTAGGTACAGGTTTTGGAGTTTTAAGGTGATCAAAACCATTTTCAAACCATGGTTGTTTGCAAAATTTATGAGGTTAGATCCTGTTTTTTAGAGGGTATTTTATCTTGTATTCTATATTTTAAATAAATGCAAAGAAGAAAGCCGAAACTGAAGAACACAGTACTTGCGTCTGAATGAATACGTTTTATCTATAACGTATTATTTTCCTCTTTTATTGCATTGGGTTACAACAAATTTGTTTTTCAAGATAAAACATGCTCTTCTGAATTACACATACCGACTTCTATAGCTTGTCGAGATGAACAAGTATGGGTTTATGTTCGGAAAAGATTTTAACTTTGAAAGTGAAGAGGACAGATTGACTTCTTGACAATCAAAGGGACAAGGACCTAGACTGGTTCTTCCATAAAAAAGGATCAAGACTGGTTCTTCAACTATCCTGTACGAAATTTGAATTCATGACTCGTCTGTTCACAAAATAAATGTGGCATTATCACAAGGCACCAACCCAAAATATGTGGTACCAATTTCAACTCTGGACTAATTAGTCAAAAGACATGCTATGCGCTCATTTTCATTTCCCACTACAAAAGATTCTTGGTATAAGTTCATAAGGACCATATACAATCCACCTTAAGAAAACGAAAAGGATAATAATTAGCACTCATCACGTTTGAGTTGTCTCTCTCAAGCCTAGGAAAACAATAGTGTTTTTCAATAATTCAATCTTCACAAGATAATATTGAACTTGCTAAGAAAACATGAAAATTCGTAAGAAATTATGTTGGGTGTGTATCTATATATATATATGAATATGAAAATGAAAATATATTTGAGAGCGAGAAGTTTAATCGTTATATGATGTTTTATTTTTGAAAAATATATTTGATTTACTTGTCTACACGAGTAGAATACAGGCGATTTCTACAAATAAAGTATAAGATTTTAAAAAATAGAACCTAAATATGAAAATGAGATTGTTTTCTTTCTGAAAAAATACATATTAGTAATATACTATCCAAATACGATTTCATCTAGATAAAGTATTTTGACATTAAATATAAACTTAGCATAAACACACAGATGTCATCAATAACATAACTTAGATTTACGGTAAGTCGTAAGTTAGAACATACCTTATACATATCTTCAATCATAGGTTTAAGTGAAGTACAACAATCCGCATAATTTATGTAATCGAGACATCATAACAGATCGGTACGCTTAAACTTTGTGTTTCCATAAACTAAGTGGATGACATGCTCAATTATCTATTTTTGTTGTTCAAAATTTTCACAATACAAAAATATTATTTTTTTATATAGATCGAATATTTGTTATCAAATTATAGATGAAGTAGCACTGTCTCTTCCTTTTCATTGGAAAAAGTGCTACTGCCTCTTTCTTTTTATAGAAGAAATGCAAGTTTGAATTTTACTGATAGCATGTAAGTCTTTGTTTACTGTATAATAGTATTTTTCTACTGCATCAAAGATTATAGAATTTATCCTGAGTTTTTTTATCTTTGAAATATATTCATGTAATGATATTATTATAATGATTAGATGTAATAATTTCTCTATAAAAAAAATTCATAATGAATATTATTATATTTGTTATTTTCTTATATATAATATATATATGGAATTAATAATTATAAATTACATGGTCTTATTAAATTCGATCAAACCTATGAAACACAAATACTCATTTGCAGTAAAAATGGTAACCGACTGAAATTTTTTTCCGAAACCAAAAATGAAGGAGAGCCCGCTTCTTCAGGTGGCTCCTACTCTGACGCTGCTTAGGGATATGGAAGGGAAAAAAGGAAAAATTCGCTCTCTTTTCTACAAGAAAAGAACAAGAGAAAGAGAAAAGAGAGCAAAGGCAAACAGGGAGAGGGCATCATAAAAAAATCAATATCAACATTAACAAACACCCTTTTCTTTCTGAGTATTGGTACTCCTTTCTCTTTCATTGCCCTTTCTCTCTCCATCGCTCTCTCCTTTTTCACGTATTTACGTTGTTTTCTTGATTATTTTCTTGAATATTGATTATCTGATATCATAATACATCTAGGTTTTATTTCTTGGACATCATCTGTTTGTGAATAAGAAAAGCTTATTGTTTTGTCTATATATCAGCCCTATCTGTCTCTAATTGGGTTTGCTGATATCAGACTTGGGATATCTTGTCTCGATGCTTGCGAGCCAATTCATAGCTTGGAAATATAGATAGTGCGTGAATTAAGGGGAGTGTTTAATGCCTTGATATAATTTGGTAGCTTTTATTCTATATTCCTTTTCCTTTCTTGAAGACCAAATCTAGAATGCTGTCCAAGAAATGAAAAGGGTAGTGTTTTATTGAATGAAATTGTTGATATACAAGTTATGTTTTTTGGTTTCAGAATGTCAAAAATGGGGCTCCTTACTTATAAATCCCTGTTCTTTTGGTTCTTGATGACATCGGCCTTATTCATGTTATCTTGGTTCTTAGTTCTAAGATCCACGGGCCGGTCTCATTCTGTTGATTTTGGTATATTACCAAACTCCAAGCTTCTTGGAATTTCAGAAGATGAGAATCTTGATGAAAGCCCTCTCATCAGCGGTGGAGTAAACTGGAATAAGAATTCTAGAAAATGTGATTCTAATAAACCGGTTCTCAAGGTTTTTATGTATGACTTGCCCTCAGAATTTCATTTTGATCTTTTGGGCTGGAAAGGTTACGGGAAGAGTATATGGCCTGATATTCGATCAGAGGTTCCTGAATATCCTGGTGGGTTGAATTTGCAGCATAGCATAGAGTATTGGCTGACTTTGGATCTCTTGAACTCAGAATTCTCGGAAAATTTAAGAGGTCGAAGTGCTACTAGAGTACGTAATTCTAGTGAAGCGGATGTTCTGTTTGTCCCCTTTTTCTCATCCATAAGCTATAACCGGTGGTCAAAGCTGAAGCCAGGGCAGAATAGGAGTACTAATGTTATATTACAGGAAAAGTTGGTTAATTTCTTGACGGCTCAGGAGGAATGGAAGAGGTCCACGGGAAAAGATCATATAATTGTTGCTCATCATCCAAACAGCCTCTTAGATGCGAGGATGAAGCTGTGGCCCGCAATGTTTATTCTGTCGGATTTTGGAAGGTATCCTCCGACCATCGCGAATGTTAAGAAAGATGTGATTGCTCCTTACATGCATGTCATTAAGAGTTATGTGGAGGACTCGTCTGATTTTGATAGTCGTCCGATCTTGCTCTATTTTCGGGGATCCATATATAGGAAAGATGTAAGTTTTCTTGGTGCTATAAAAGCATATGTTCTTTTACTTCTGATGATAACAAGCATCTTCTAGTGATAAAGATGTGTTCTTTGTTTTGTTTTATTCAATAATGATTGTCCAATTGCCTCTGTCTGAATCAATTTTTTCAGTGCCCATGTGCTAGTGATGTGATTGAAAGTATATAGGTTTCAAATTTTGATGATAAAGAACAGAATTTGTTATTCATCGGTCATTTCGTTTCTCCTATTTTTTTTTTCATGAAAATAAAGCTATGTTATCCATCTGCTAGTTATGTATCTTAACTTGGAAAACTAAACTTGAGAATACGTTAGACTTATACTTTTGAGCTCCACTAGAAGAATAGACCTGCCCGTGGAGCCAAAAGACATCTACAGTCTAGATGGCTCACCGACTGGACAATGTGGAGCTTATGTATGTGTTAAAATTGCAGCTTAAACGAACATTGTCACCTCTGTATAGGATGTTACACTGGCTTGTCATGTACAAAACCAAAACACAACCATAAAGCGCTGTGAACAGACGAGAGAAGGATGATTAAGTCACTTTTGTCTTTATAGATTTCTGTAATATTGGAATTTCTGCGAATTATATCTGTTTGATATGCTGTTGAAGCTCAAATGTTGTAGATGTTGAAAAAGAAACTTGATATTTATACTGTTGATTTTAATCTTAGCCCTCATCATTATTGAATCTAAGGATAATCACCTCAGCACTCCCTGAGGTTTGACCTAGTTACAGAAACAACCTCTGAGGCCTGGGAACTACATTAAAACCCCCTACTGTTGGGTCGATTTGTAATGTTTTCTTCAATATGTTAGATTTTTAGGGGTTTGTAATGTTTAACATGCTCCGTTAAATTTTTTATTACCACTCAGCTGAATTAACAATATGACATGTTATTGTAATTTCCCAAATCACAAGGGGTGTTTCTATAGTTAGGCCAAACTTCAAAACATTTCATGGCAACTACTGGTAATTTACATATCTCACATCCGACTTTGCTTTAACATTTGAGTCTATGCAAAATCAAATGTAACACTTTCACCATTTCTCGTTTCAGGGCGGAAAAATTCGACAAGAGTTATATTACATGTTAAAAAACGAAACGGATGTGCACTTCTCTTTTGGAACTGTCCAAAACAACGGCATCAAGCGGGCTTCCAAGGGTATGCACTCATCCAAATTCTGCCTAAACATAGCTGGCGATACTCCATCATCAAATCGTCTCTTTGATGCTATAGCGAGCCACTGTGTACCCGTCATTATTAGTGATGAAATTGAGCTTCCTTACGAAGACATTCTTGACTACTCTGAGTTCTGCATATTTGTCCGTACATCAGATGCTCTCAAAGAAACATTTCTCCTAAACCTCATCAGGAATATCAGCAAAGAGAAGTGGACAAGAATGTGGAAACGGCTAAAAGAAATCGAACATTTTTATGAGTTTCAGTATCCATCACAAGAAAACGACGCTGTTCAGATGATCTGGCAAGCAGTTGCCAGGAAAGTTCCTGCTATCAAACGGGAAATCCATCGAGCCAGACGATTTTCCCAGACAAGTGTTACAAGAGAACGAGGGCTTAGGGCAGTTTCCGTCCCACGAAACTTCGGTTGATACCTTAAAAACATCAACCTTAAAAGCTTCAGATAAACGATGCTCCTCTTCCGAAGACTGTGGAAGCTCCGTGTGCTCGATGATTATGAGCCAGAAAATGGAGAAATGGAAAGCTCAAATTTGGGAGTTAGAATTAGTTGATTTGTTGATTCATTCAGCATTTTGAGTTGCTCAATTTTGTTGGCCTTTCACATTAGTTCTTCCGTAGTTTTAGTTTGGCAAAGTTTGAGAAGAACCAAGCAGCCAGCTTTTGAGTTTGTCCTAACTAAGTTGCTTCGAAAGTGTAAGTTGTACATTTGACTGTAAAAATTCAAGCTTATTCCACTTAGCTTTTACTTCATCTTTTGGATATTCAAATCTTTATTCCAAATACAGCCCATGTGTTGATGAGGAGAAATTCATCATTAACCAACTAAATTACAATGCCATTTTTCTAGGTTTATGTAATTACAAGGAATGCTCCTAGTCTAATAAATATGTACGGTTGAGGGTTCCAAGAGAGGGTATATAATAGGAAATCCACAAATTTTAACGACTGATACTCATTGAGTTTTGAATAGATTCCGAATACATACTATCTGAAACTGACTAGGTTTGTTGAGGTAAGCTCAACTACCAGTTTGAAGAACCTGCCATAAAATAGTGGTTCCATATCTACCCAAACCAAACTCTGCACCGATTGAGTGGCAAGGAGTAACAAGCAAATACGGTCTATTCAAGAATGTGTTGATTAATTTTGCAAACTTGGAGAGTTATAATTATGCAAAACAAAGTAAAATAAAATAAAAATCATGTTTTGCAATTTTTTATGGGGGTAAATTGCAATTTATCCCCCGGTGAAATAGAAAATATGCATTGAGATAATAAGTATTGAAATTCCTTGTGATTTTAAAAATCGTACGTTTTATCCTCTCCATTAAGCAATATGTGCTCACTCACGCTTTTTGAAGCTAATTTTGTTATTTTGGCATAATGTAATATTATTTTTGTCCTTTATTAGTAAGTATATAATGCTTATTAACATGAGAGAATTTAATCATAATTGCTTCTTTTTTTTTTTCTCTTTCTTGTTAAAAAGTTGTTATTCTTTCATTACTTCCTTCTTTAACCAGAGGAAGTTCAAACAATAAATGGCATGTTCTTGGGCATGACAAAGGGCAAAAAGGACATTGCAAATGTCAAAATAATAAAATTAGCTTCAAAACAGGCAAGTGAGCACACATTGTCTAATGGAGGGGTAAAATGCATTATTTTTAAATTATAAAGGATTCTAATGCCTATTATTTTTTCACAGGATATTTTTCCCACATTTTCAATTTCACAAAGAGGTTAAATTGCAATTTATCCATTTTTTTAAGTTCTGAAACGTCGCCATTAAGTAGACAAACTTGGCTTTTAGACAAAGTCGCTACTCGGTAGCACCAGTTTCTAAGCTATCCCTTTTTCCTTTCCAATTATTGGCTCCACTCGCGCGACTATGGTTCGCACTGGCGAAAACTTGAGGGAACAAACGAAGTTGAAAGGGACACATCGTTGTACCGTCAACGACAACCACGAGGAACGAAGGAACAAGAAACAATCCAACTGTTCCCCCAAATCATCGAACAATCAGTATCTGTCGATTTTAGGGCAAGAAAGGTCCAAGTTTTGAAAACAGAAGATTATCCGAAGTTCTCTTCTTTCATTTTGATCTCCAAAATATGGAAAAATGTGCTCTGAAAATGGGGCCTTCGTCAGTTTGCTCATTGCCCACGATTGGCTTAGCTTATTATGAATCCTGTAGAAGCTCCAGGTTTCTTCCGAGAATAGGTTACAGAAATCACAAGAACGAAGTGGGCTTGGGATCTTCTACGTTTTCCTGTACGCCTCGGGTTAGTGCTTCTAATTCCCGATTTTCGTTGGTTTTGGAAGTTTAATGTGCATCTAGATGTATGTCTGCACCGAAAGAGTATAATTTACGTTGAACCTGTAATTTTCCTAGTATTTGCAATTCTTAAACTGAAGCATTTGAAAGACGGTAACTGCAAAATTCTGATTGTTGAGTCGATGAAGAATTTAATGGATTATAAAACTAGAAACCTTCGAAGAAATTGAGGGTTGAATGAAAACTGCGATGGCGTTGCTCATGATGTGTGGTTACTTGGTCCTTGATCGAAGGAATAACCGTGTGGCTTCATGTACCTTTGGTGAAGTTAACGTTGCTTAACTGTATTCCTTAACCTTTTATTTTAAGAGTTTTTATGAGACTGTAATACATCATTTGATCAAATTTCAATGGCGGTTCGCTTCTTGAAGTAGTAGTGCATGTTGTTTACCTTCTACTATGATCTATTATGTGACATGATTATGTAAAATAGATATGATATTCCTCATTTAACTCCTCCGAAGAACAAGTTTCATTGTGCTAAGATGTATCAAAACATTGTACCATTGGAATAGATATTTATAAACAAGTGAAATATATACATAGTCATAGTAGGCATGATCGAAAGCATGTTTAACTTCAACATGGCATTAGGTTTGTGAATAAGTTAATGAACCAGGGATGATTTCCTTCTGTATTTGTACCCAATCATGTTATATTACTCACAAAATTAAATTGCTAAGATATATTGAGACATTGCAGGTTGTGCCACGTGCAGTTGGGGATGCACACTGGCAAAGAAGTAGTCTTGAATCTCTTTTTTGTTATGATAAGCCTATACCAGAGGAAATAATTGAGAAGCCCATTGGAGTATCTATGGCTGAGAAAAATGTTGGAGATAATCCCCGTTGCCCAAGTTGTCAAGCTAAAGGAGCCATTCTCTGCACCACCTGTTCTGGATCTGGCTTATATGTAGACTCTATCTTGGAGAGTCAAGGAATCATTGTAAAAGTGCGTTGTTTAGGTAAGGTTCTAATTATTTATTTTCTTGAGAATAGTTTTTCCCGTAAAATCGGGATTATTATAAATGCAGGGTTTGGATCCACACATGTGATTTTAAACATTGGTTTTGGATGTTAATCTACTAGAGTTTGTTTGTCATCAATAAATTCAACTTTGTTATTCGCTATTGTAAAGCATGACCATAAAAGATGGACTTTGCTCTAAGTTGGCTTTAGGCATTGCCTTAAATTGCACATAAAAGTGAAATACTTCGGCTGGAGGCGGATACAGAGTTCTACTTCCATGCAGAACCCATATTCACCTTTGCATAAGTTTCCTATCTCTTGTTAATGGAGGGAATTTCAATATATTTATTAGACAATTTTGATGTTTCAATATGTCTTCGAAGCAATCGTTTAAAAGTTACAACCACGGATCTCGATTATTTTTGGTACATCCTACTACTAGCATGTAACATTAAGTTTTGGGATAATTACCTCAAAACTCACTGTGGTTTGGCCTAATTACAGTGACATCCCTTATGGTTTGGATAATTACAATAACACCTCCTGCTTTTTGTTTAGCTGACTAAAAATTTAACAACGTATAGCTGGGGTTTGGAAATGACATTAACACCCCCTACTTTGCTGAGTGTTATCCTAATTTTTGAAACGACAACGGCATATTATTGTCTTTCAAACCACAGCTTATCACACTGTCAGGTTTCTGCCAGCTGAATTTTATTGTAATTTCTAAAACCATGGGGGGTGTTATTGTAATTGGACCAAGCCTCAGGAAGTGTATGGATGATTATCCCTTAATTTTATAATCTCAGTTTGATCTCTTTGTGAATTTTCTGAAACATAGCATGTGACTTCCAGTTATTTATGGGACAACTGAGCTCAGCTTAATCTGAGTTAATCAATGATTATGGTGGTAAGAATCTTTACATCTATTCGTTTCTCGTACAGGTTGTGGGGGAACTGGGAACACTATGTGCTCAGAATGTGGTGGCAGGGGTCACATTTAACTTGCCTTAAATACGAGGTTTGTTTCTTGTTGCTCTACTTGCATCCTGGGATGTGAACTGCTGATACGAAGATGCAATTCTAGTTACAATTCTTCAAGATACACAATCTTGATGCTAAGCTTTTTTTGTTGTTAGGCTTTTGATTCAAAATATTTGTTGTATCATTTGATGATTGAAGCAAAAATTGTTAAAACATGATTTTTGTTTTTACATATAAATAGTTTCTTCTCTAATATTCTTTTGCTGCCGGGATTCTTGTTTGGAACTCTTCCTCATATTCTTCTTCTTTGCATTGCTCAAGGTCACAGTTTGACATTTCTTTCCTATCCTAAGACAAGAAATATAAAATGCATAATGCTGACTTATATAGTGTAAATTTTCTGTTTGTGGTCTTCTAATATAATTCCTGTTACTCAACTTTTAATTATAATCTTTCACTATGTGATAGTCTCATTAACCGTATGTTTATTGATTAAAATGCTACATGTAGCATAGTCACATATATAGTTGGACAACCTCAATGAGCCTATATATAGTATAATAATATATAATGTATGTATGTGAATATATTAATAATTATTTATATAACTATTTTAATAATTTTAATTTTAATTTTTAAATATATATCATCAAGAGTTGCTTTTTTAATACAAAATTAATGTGTTGTTATTATTAATTAATCGCAATTATGTAACAATCTTGGATGATAGTAAGAGGTGATGGTAATGGCGTTAAGCTGTTGGGCCAATCCAACACAACTCAATGGGCTAGATACAATCGAGGAGATAAATGTCCAAATGCACTTGACCCGGTGAATAAGAATAACCTTTTGTACGCCATATTTCAACTTTAATATATATATATATGTATGTATATTAATGAAGTGTGATGCCCTATTTGAATTTCATAAGGTTTTTATATATATTATTCTTCTAGAGTAAGATCAATTATGCTGGTTATTATTACTTCGGAATAAGTTTTGAAAATTTAGGTTTTGCGAGTATCAGTGAGAATGGATGCACCGGACAGACATGCATGCTCCTTTTAGGTTTTCTTTTGAAAATCTATCTAAACTAATCTTATTAGTTATGCAAAGTGAGACCTATTACTAGGGGTGTAAACGAGCCGAGCTCGAGCCGAGCTTGGCAAAAATTCCAGGCTCGAGCTCGGCTCGTTTACCAAATTGTCGAGCTCGAGCTTAATCGAGCTGGAAATCTAAGCTCGAGCTCAAGCTCGATCGAGCCCGAGCCAAGCTCGAGCTCTTATCGAGCCTGACAGGCTTGTTTAAAAAAAAATATTAATATACATTTTTCATATATATTTTTTAATATATATAATATATACTATATTAAATATTAAAAATACATTTTTTAATGTAATATATTATATATATGTTTTTAATATATATTTTTATATTTATTTTTAATATAAATATTTATATATTATATATGTTTTATATATAATATATTTTTTTTATAATAGTCCAGACTTGCGAGCCTTCGAGCCAGTGTATTAGAGCTCGAGCTCGGCTCGATGGCAAGCTCGAACTCGATAAAACTCGGCTCGAGTTCGATTAACTTCGAATCGAGTTGAGCTTTTTTGCTTCGAGTGAGCCGGCTCGGCTCACCTTACACCCCTACCTATTACTTCTTGTCATTGTTTTATTAATTATTGGAGATTTATTTGTCACAAAAAGAAAAGGGGGAAAAAAAATACAACCTAGTTTATTTATTTTCGATCAGTTGGACCAACCACAACAAAATAATAGTGACAATTACCTTAGCACCCTCTAAGAGTGGCATAATTAGCAAAACACTCCAAAAATTTAGATAATTACCATATGCCATCTATCGTTAGGTCAGCTGATGGAATATTTAATGAAGCTTTGTGTAATATTACAATTACAACACTTGAAATTTTAATATATTGACTAAAAATATTACAAATAGACCCCTATTTTAAGGGGTGTAATTGTAATGTACACAAGTTGGCTAATTGTTCCATTAATATGGTGGGGAGCGTAATGATAATTATTCAAATCTTAAAACTATTTAAATAATTATCTCTAAATAATCTCATAAATAACATTAATGAGTTCGTAATTCAATGGATTTGACGAGTGGTCCACATTTGACTTTTTGAATTCTTCAGAACAAAAAAATAGCAGTTGACCTGAATGTGAACGTATACGGTATACCTATAATAGAAGATATTATTGTGCAATATTTGAGGAAGACGCACTTCATGGATAGTGCTTTTCTAATGAAGCATTCTCAACCCAAGAATTATTTTATTAGTAAAATAAAAAAATAAAATAAAAGGAAGAAGAAGAAAGACAAGGTTACTTTTGTCATTTTATGTAATTTCTTTTATTGTTTTCTACAATTTATTTCAATTTTTATTTGCTTTATCAAACTTCAGACAAATAACTAAACTCATGATTTCATTATTCTTTTGTTATGTATTTGCTATTCATTTATATCTCAAATTCATGAGTCTTTAATTTAGTAATGTCCCACAAAAAGAAATTTAATAGAAAAAGTGGTGGAAGAAATAATTATATATATATATATATATGTATGTATGTATGTATATTTAAGTTTGTTATTCAAATAAGACATTACGAGAAATAAATGAACTAGTGACAATATTTTAAGTCGTAAAATGAAATTTGTCACTAATTATACATGTGACAAGAATAATTTATTTTATCACAATAATGATCTTAACAAACAAAATTAATGATAATAACAAAAATTGAGTTTAAACTGTTATTATAGGCAACTCGTGACATATATACAATGACAATGTAATCCAAATGATAGAAATTTTCAATATAATACATACTATGTGTGATAATTTTTAATATCATCGGCTAATTTTGCCATTAAACTTATAATTTTTTATAGTAAAAGTCTCCTGAGAAACCTGACCAACCATTAATAAGGAACAACAGATCAAACTTCACTTAATTATTCCTAAATTACATTAATTGAATTAATAATAGAATTTAACATTTCATTACCAAAAATTATATAAACTAATAATTTTTTAGGAAGAATTCTTGTGACTCAAATAACATGTAATTTGTATTTGACTACACGGTGCACCTGTCGGTCCAGGGGGTTTAAGTTGTGACTTTATGCTTAATTAACTGACAGTCTCTGGGTAATTACTTAATTAAGAGAAAATCACCTGCTTTGACGTCAAGCTTTGTGTTTCTTCCAAAACTTAATTGGCAATATATATATATATATATATAGACACATATGCTATGTGTATTTATTATTTTATTTTTCTTTTTTTTTTTTTTAATTTTTACCTCCTTTGCTTCAACAAGTAGCATTCTCAGATTTTTCAGGCTGGCACATTTTGACACTTCATTTTTTTATAATATTTTTCCATAGGTCAACCAAAATTTGAAAGTCCCATTTTGCGACTTGATTAATTAGTACATATAATCACAAAATTTGTATGTAAATTACGTACATGGTTTTCATATATAAATTTCTCTTTAGATTTTGAAATTATATATCCTTTTATATGGAATAAATTATATCTATCTTATCCTCCAAAATTAAAAATTATTACTAATTAATGCAAATTAACAGCAATATCTACAATAATTTTTTTTTATCAGATCACAAACCTTGCTTCTTATTATTAGTTAAAAACAAGTACAATTATTTTGTATATGATGTGTACTTTTCTGTTCGTGGTTCTGTTATATATTTTGCACCTCTTAGTTTAAAAAACGTGAATTGCATTCATACACGATTTTTGTTTAATTTATCGCACAGAGGATCAATTTAATTGAATTTTAAACAACTATGATGATGGCCTCATTTTTATTTTATTCTATTTTTTCTATAGTAGCTAATATATCTCAAATTAGACACTACGAAAGAATTGTTATGTTAGTCGTCCTTTTTCAACCATTTACATAATCATTTGGAGTCTTCAATGCAGATTCAATATGTATGTACTAATAACTAGAAGAGACTCAACTTATATGCGTACATGTATGATTGTGAAACTATATAGTTAACAATGGGTAGTGAATAGTCAAACAGTAGCTTGTGCTACCTCGTGCAATTTGCAAAGTAATGCTTAGATATATAATAACATGAACATTTCGGAAAAATTAGATGAAAACATATCAAAAATAACTAGTGCTTTATTACAACTTATAATTGAACTTTCACAACAAAAATAAAAAAACTATGGTGAAAGTAATAGTCAATAACCCAAAATTAACAACAGGAGTGAAAGTAGAATCCAGAGTCGACCCAAAATTAACAAGATGAAAAAATCATTTGTCGTTACTTAAATCGAGATGAAAACATCCATCACTATGGATTTTCCACAACCGTTACCAAAATTACACATCATAGCAGTAGTGAAAGTGTAACAAATGACTTTCTATCATTCATATTTCTTTTTAACATCAGCTTTCAATCGTGATAATTGCTCAAAGTTTTTGTAACGTTAAAAAGTATAGATATTACAAATAACTCCACACATCATGTATAATCCCACATATATGCATATAAAATTCCTCCATTATTCTATACTAAATTAGAACACACTCCATGCATGCAACCCCTCCACATTCCCTTTCCCCCTAATTTCCGCGTCAACTCTTCCCTCTCCTCACCCCTATATACCCTACTCTCCTCTCTCCCATCCCCTTAATCAAACAACAATCTCTCCTTCTCTTTCCTACTCTAAACAAAATCATACACACAAAAATAATTCCTCCTCCATATCATCATCTTCTCCCACCTTCAAACCCATCATGAAGGTGTACTTCAATATTCTCCTCACCATTTTCACCATAACCATGGCCTTAACCCTATTCC
>JACFYI010003637.1:229808-251178 GCA_014898755.1 Handroanthus guayacan | reverse complement strand
TTCGCAAAAAATAGGGAGCAAAGTGCAAAAGACCCTATAGGTTGGGGGCAAAGTACAATTTACTCTTTTGAATAATGGAAGATATAGAGGTATGTGTAATTAATTTTTTTATTCTAACATTTTTAATCAAAATAAATCGCAACGCCTTTAAATTAAAATATTTCATTATTAATAAATTTAGTATTAAAAAATAATCACTAGTGTAAATGGCATACGTCTAACCAAATTCATGAAAGAAACACACAACACTTATCTTTGAAAATATCATTTCAAAAAATTCTAAGCCAAAATCAATGTCGTCGATCATCATAAAAAAGAATTCATTATATCTACTTATTAACAAAATTTGTCATAATTATCAAAATACTCCATAAAATTTAGTTAATTATCATTACTTTTCCTATTGGTAGTTTGTAATTACAATTACATCCTTGAAAATTTTAAAATATTACAAATAAATTCTTTAAAGAAGAGGGTGCAATTGTAATTATATATCATGCTAATCTAATGGTAAAGAATATAATGACAATTGTCTAAATTTCTGAAGAAATTTTGATACTTATGTTAAACTTTACGAGTCATAATACTAGGTAATTATTATATAAAAATAGGCGGGGGTGGGGGGCGGCGGGGTTTGGGAACTCGATTCCGTACAGCGGCCAATCTAGACAGCTGCTACTAATTCAAGAAAAGCATCCATGGTCTTTCGCCGGCCACCACCATCAACTAGTAGGAAAAAGCCCAAATTTTTACCCGGCAAAAGCCGGCGACTACCGCGTGGCCGCCGACTGAGAGGCGCTTCCCAGAGGAGGCTTGTCAGCCCGCGGTGGCCTACCACCCACATGCAACGGGAACATTGGTGGGCCTTCAGCCACGCATTTCACTGGCCGCAGCCCCAAATTCACCGCCTTCTCCTGCCGACAGCTCATTGACACCACCGTATTATCACCCGGCTTCCTGTTCCCACCGTCGTCTCTTGCCTCCTTCGCCCGCTGCCTAATTAAGAAGTCGACCTCTCCGATTTCTGAGGCGGAGATAACCTCACTGGAAGTATGACACTCGGTTGCTGCAACGCTCGGAGGCGGCGGCGGCTCATCTCGGCTCCTCCCGCCGCATTGGATATTATCATTATTAATCCCATTGGCATTACATGCGGGTTCTTCATCTAACGGTTCCCACCTGCGGTACAATGTTGTATGATTCGAAAAACTTTCAATCTCAAAAAGATCCGAGCTGGCATCGCTTCCCACGTCGTCATCACAGGCCACCGGGCTTCCTGGATTGAAAGGGCTTACTAGATTGTCAGGATTGTCCATTGATGGATCTTTAAGAGGTTTACAGATTGGTTTTGCTATGGGATTATCCATTGATGGGTCTTCGAGAGGTTTAATGATTGGTTTTGCTATGATTCCCTTGTCTGAACTGCTTAGGATCGGAAAAGTGAAACCGCCTGGGCCATCAATGAACGGCCTTCCTGATGCAGATATTCGGCATTGGGATGATTGATAAAGGGTGGAAATATCTTGCGGCAATAAACTTACTTTATTTTTGTGAATTTCCATGATATGATCCGTGTTTGTATGCAAATAGTTGGCTTTATTGCTGCCGTTGATCTTCTCATTGTTGATCAATACTACCGGCTTTCTCGGCTCTGATTTTGCATTTACTTCCTTAACTTGGACAGATTTCTTACCATTGCAGCAACATTTTTGTCCCGAAAACCATTTCTTAACGACAGAGATCCTTTTATTACTACACAAATTCCTCAGAGAGTTCGACAAGAGACCTGTTTGGCTGTTCCAGCTCACCTCTGATGAAGTTTTGGGCGTCCCGTGGAGAGATTCCTTCCAGAAATTCTTTCTATATCCGTTGACAGAAGAAACGGATGACAATCTTGGGACAGAAAGTGAATCATGAGATGTCTCTTGCCCTTTGATGTATTTGGGATCGTTCGTTTCGCTGAAATACTTGTGCGCATCAAAAATACTTATTTCTATATCAGTTTCTTGGGAATTTGGTGCTGGATCCTGGGGTTTGAGGTAGGACGAGAAAGATAAATCTTGGAAGGTTGAATTGTTTTGTGTTGAAGATGTGTAATGAAGAGGAGTTTTGACAATAGTTGGTGTATCCATTTACGAGGACTGAGGAAACTGAAATGATCCTGAAATTCCGGGACTGCAGGTTTAAGTAGATAGGCTCAAATGTGGAAATAGTTGCAAGAACTAATGTATTCCTATAGTTTCCATGTAACAACCAAGAATATGCAATGTTATGTGGTATTCTGTATGTCCCACAATAATGTTGGGGGATTACTGCCGCGGTGGTATCTTAACTGGTTTGTTTTATTACTTTCAACGAAAGGTTGTGGGTTTTGAAGTCACTCGCAATAGTAGTTTCAAGCTCGTCAACTTCTAAGGTGAATAGTTTCATTCGAACCTCCTAGAGGTTTAGTTTCTGAATCAATCACTTCTATGGTAAATGGGTTTTAATTTGAACTTCTTGCGATAATAGTTTTTGAAACAGCTACCGCTGTAGTTAAAGAGCTTCAATCTAATTGATAATTAATGGCATTGTGATATGACGGGCTCATCTTTTGAGCAATAGTTATGACTCAGATGAATTTTCCATAATGGTGAGGAACTAATGTGGTCATGATCCATTTTTTCACAAGAAAGATATAAGTTTGAAACTAATTCAGTAGTAGTTTTTGAACTAGTCACTTTCATGGCGGAAGAACTTTAGTCTGATTTGATTCATACTTTTATAACGCTTTGATCTCACGAGTTTGATATTTGGAGAGTAGTTACATCTAACTCATGTCAGATTTTTCACAATTATGAAGAACTCGTATGATCACACCTGCAATGCTATTTCTAAGGCTAATAATGTGAATTTTGCTGCTAAAACTCCATGTTGGATGGAAATAGCCCCTAGTTTTGGGAAGAATGGAAGTTTAAAGGTTGTTTGGTTGAAAGAAGAGGAGTTAAAAAGTGGCAATAATTAACTACATCTATAGGATCTAACTTGAAAAGTAATTAGATATGATCCTAACCTTTAAGCTTGATTTGATAGTTGTGGTTGAGAATAGAACAATTTCTCTCCTAACTTTCTGCGACCCTTTGTCAACCACGTGTTAGGGTTTGTGTTCTTTCATGCCATCATTTGGCCACTAACATTTACTTTTGCAGAGAATTTGTTGGGAAAGTAAGGTAATCACCCTGAAATAATTGAGTTTTGACAATTAAAAAATTAAATATCATGATAGAAATAATAATTCATGATAAAAAATCAATAATTATGATATGAACGGTAATTAATAATTTAAAATTAACAGTGTCGGAGCCATAGTGAGAGCAGCAGAATTAGTTGCCCCCACTGAGTTTTTCAAAGTGACCTCTAAATATGTGATATTTTTCATATTATCCACATTAAATTAAAAATTTGACCCACACTCCATCATTAAAAAATTAAATAAGCTAAAAATTAAAGAGTTCGAGTCCTTTTCAAATTCTCACATTTACCTTTCCATTTCCAAATCTCAAACTATTTATATAATACCCATACTTTTCTTTCTCTTCTCCTTCTTTCTTTTTCCCATTTTTAAGTACCAATCCAATGATCTTTATTTATTTTATTTTCTAAGAGGATACAAAGAGTCATCCAAGATGTTTCCTTCCTCCTCCAAAACTAGAATATGCGAGTTTCTAATTTTTTTCTTTCAAGTACAATATACTGAAGATGGAATCTTAATTTATTCCAAGAACTTTGTGTTTTATTATTAATAAATTTGATATTGTTTTAAATATATGTGTCAATTAAAGCTTTATTCATGTAAATTTTCTTAAATATAACTTTTAGCTCTCAATACCCAACATCGAAACTATAAAAAGTAAGTTGTGGAACCGTGAATGATTATTTGATTACATATGTAGAAAGAGATATATTTGATGTTGTTGAAAAAAAAATTCTATAACGATTTCAAAAAGTGTTAACACGGCTTGGACAATTATAAATATAAAATATGTATTTCATTTGAATGTGTATAAGTTTTTATATCATTTTATATTTGTATTTATATTTAAATCTATATATTTATATTTATGCCCCCACTAAAAAGAATTTTTGGCTCCACTATTAAAAAATTAATAAGGTAAAAATATCATTTATCAGGCCCACATCGAGATTTTTCACAACCTCTCACTAAACAACACATCAATGTCATGTTGAAGATGTAGCCAACAACTTTATATCATCTCTACTTTTTACTAGCATTAATTTTAAATTATAGTAATTGTTCAAACTTCTTACCCTGATTGCATTCTAATATTATAATTATTGTTTGGTGAAAGCAAAGATTAGATATCCCACCTAATCTTTCTGAGCATCAAAAAATGCAGAATTTTCAAAGTCAGGGCCCCGAAGATTATAAGTGTGACTCTAAATAGCAAAAACTTTTGTGTCCGTTTCTTGGACAGCAAAACAAAAGCAAAAACTATTAAAGATAATGATTTCACATATGATTGCAATTTCTTTTCTTTTCTTTTTTTTTTCCATTGTTATCTTATCACTTTCTTTAGGCAAAAGCAAAAGTTAAAGGCTTTTTTTCAGGGGAAAAAGAAAAATATCAAAGAATGCATGATATATGAAAGATGTTCGATTTTATTTTTTGGAAATAAACATATTTTTATGTAAGATTTTTTTAGTTTGTGTTATTATTAAAATAAAGATTTGAAAATATATTAGTTTAATGATTTGAAAATATGAATATCTGTTTAATTTTGTTATCATTTTACATTCTTGAAAAGGATAATATTGAAAACGAACAAACAAAGCCTAAATCATTTCAATAACTATTCCATTCTTTGGTGTCTCCAATTTTGATGGCCCCTCATGTCATGTGGCTGTCTTATTATCCACCATGCTTGTTGGCAAACCATGTTTCAAACTGAACCCCTTTTCCTTTACTTTTCTCGCCCTTTTCTTTTTCTTTTTTCTCCATTCTTTCTTTGTTTTCTTTCCTTTTTTTTCCCCCTCATTTTGGGTAAATTCTACTTTATTCTCATGTACTTAGCCTCGCTCCACTTTACCTTCCTATATTTTCAATTTTGCTTCAATTGTTCCATTTCGTGAATAGACAATGCCAAAACCTTTGTCCCTCTCTTTTGACAGTAATATATCCAATACACCCCTACCCCTAACATATATATACATATCAATGTATGTGCTACCTTGGCCATATATACTAGTGTGTAGGGATGCAGCAGAGCCAAGCTTGGGGAAAAATTTTTGAGTTCGAGCTGAACTCAAACATAATTTGAACTCGCCTCGACTTGGCTTGATTAGGCTCGAAGTTTCATATATATAATAATACAAGCTCAAGCTCAAAACCAAGCTTGAATATTTGAATTTAATAAATATAATATGATTATTATATAAACATAATATTTGTTATGATGTCATATTATAATACATATATATTAATATTATTAATATTAATAGATAAATTAAGCAATATATAAATTAATATTAGTAATATATAAATTAATAATATAAAAATATTACAAAATATACAGGCTCGCTAGCCGGTTCGTGAGCTACGAGCCTAAACACAAATGGCTCAAGGTAAGGTTTGGGCTCACCTCGCGAGCAAACTCGACTCGTTTGCTGTGTGTTGCATTAATGGAAGCCTTAACATTGCCTTAACATTCAATGTTCATATACCAGCAGCTTGAACAGAATATCTATCCTCACGGTGGGCGCCAGGGGAAGAAAATCACATGCAGGGGTCAGATTAGGAGTTATCGCTACTCTGTTTCTTTTGTAAAACGACATCGGCACTTGAAACTGTAACCTTTCTTTTTTATGTTAATGGAACAGCTACTTTGCAGCTCTAAGGATTCCCTTTTCTCCTTTCTTGTTGGCCTTCTTTACTTGAATTTGAATTTCATCTCTTTTGAGGTCTTGAAGACCTTGGTAATATTATCTTCTTTCAGATAAAATTTGGACTAATTTTTTTTTTTTTCAGATTTTTTAAGTTTTGATAGCCTTAAAAACTTTATCAGATAATATTTAATCTTTTTCAGATTTTGAGGTCTTGGTGACCTTAACAACATTTTTTTTTCAGATAATATCTAAATTAAATCTTTTTGAGATTTTATAATATTTAAATTACATTCTAAAGTTCCATGTTTACATGAACTAGGAAGCTCCAGCAGAATAGAATGTTTAGATAAGAAGTGCCAGCAATAGTTGCAATAAATACAACCAGAAAAATGTCCATGAAAATGGTGATCTTTGATATTCACACATAGTACTTCGTATTCTCGACTTTGTCACATTAATTATATCTCATCTGCATTGTAATGAAATTGACACTCAAATTCCAAAACACATAGTACCTTAAATTGGACTTGAAACCTTGAATTGCTACATTTGTACTAGTATTCGCACTCAAATATCTCAATATGACAGGCCTAAAGAAAACAAAACATATATTTGCATTTTTATTTAATCTAAAATTTAAGGTAATTTCAAAGAAAAGAATTCAAGTTACTATTTTTCTTTTTTTAATAACATCTTGATGACCAAGCTGTTAAAATAGTGTTTGATTGGAATAATTTGTGTGGTTTTATATAAATTATTAGCATTATTTTCACTATGGTGGGATGATTAGTCGTTTGTAATCTTGTGTTAATTAATATTCAGAATTTGTTTTCATTATATTTTTGTAGTTGTTAGTGAATTAAATACGATTTATATATAGAGAGTTCTATTGCAAGCTTAGCTGAAAATATGAAAGAAAATTTAAACCAACAATCTATAAGTTAAATTAAAATCATATTTTTATTTCATTAAAATAAAATAAAATGAATTGTTCAAATCCAGCCCAATTCAAATACAGAAAAGCTGGGCTCATTAAACAGTTAAGCCCACAAGGCTACCCAACCTAAATTTAAGCTATGGACAATTGGCTTATAAATAAGATATGGGCTTATTAATCAAACCCTACGCCAATTTATCAGTCATGCATTCTATTCTCATATATAAACCCGTCGTTCATTTCTTAGGGTTTCATTCTGCCACAGACACACACGAGCACAGTCGTTCTTCTTACTTCATCTTGCATACTTCATCATCTCTTAGCTTGAATCATGGCGGATAGAGGCGCAGGAGACCGCGGTGGCTTCGGGCGTGGGTTCGGTGGTCGTGGCCGGGGAGGAGACAGGGGAGGCCGAGGACGCGGCGGCCGCCGACCCCGCCGTGAGGCCGAGGAGGAGAAGTGGGTGCCGGTAACGAAGCTCGGTCGTTTGGTAAAGGATGGTAAAATCAAATCCCTAGAGCAAATCTACCTCCACTCTCTTCCCATCAAGGAGTACCAAATCGTCGATACCCTGGTGGGACCCTCATTGAAGGATGAGGTGATGAAAATCATGCCGGTCCAGAAGCAGACCAGGGCAGGTCAGAGGACCCGATTCAAGGCGTTCGTGGTCGTCGGCGATGGAAATGGCCACGTCGGTCTTGGGGTGAAGTGCTCTAAGGAAGTGGCTACAGCCATACGTGGCTCTATTATATTGGCTAAGTTGTCCGTGATCCCTGTGAGGAGAGGGTATTGGGGTAACAAGATCGGGAAGCCACACACTGTGCCGTGCAAGGTTACAGGCAAGTGTGGGTCTGTTACAGTGCGGATGGTTCCTGCTCCTCGTGGTGCTGGGATTGTGGCGGCCCGTGTCCCGAAGAAGGTGCTCCAGTTTGCTGGTATTGAGGATGTTTTCACTTCCTCACGTGGATCCACCAAGACTCTCGGAAACTTTGTCAAGGTCTAACTCTTACTATTTATTTGATTATTTTAAATTACTCACCTTTTTGTGTTTGATATGTTTGTGATACCCCCAGTGTGTTTCATTTCAGGCAGTATTATAATTTGAGGTAGTGCATATTTATTTGCTGTTAAGCCGATCTGCTTGTGTGCATTCATTACATAGAGATGGGCATTTTACCTGTAAATGCATATGAATTAGTTCGTTTTGGGTTTGAATCATGCTTGTGAGAATTTCAGTAGATGTAAATTGAATTTGGTATTAGAATGCTGGGTGGTAGGCAGAATCACTTAATCCTTGTGATAAGTGAGCGATAATTGCGTATTTATTCTTTAAGATGATGTCATATTGATTAAGTATGTGGGTTTCCTCTTGTTACAACGCTTGCATAAGACTATAGTTATCTGTAATGTCTTAATGGTTTTGTTGGTTTATATGCTTCTTGTTGAAGGATGTCAATTGTTATCTTGCCCTTGTGATTTGATTGGGTTACAATTTCATTTGTATTGTTACTTTGATTTGCATATAGCAGCTATTGTGTAGAATATTGGGCCTTCTGTCATTTGGCCAAGAATACTCTGGCTATCGCATTTATTTGTTTGCTTTCTGAACTTTTGATTAGTTAGAATGTCATTCTGAGCTGGTGGTGTATCGCTGAATGGTGCTAACTTCTGATGACTTGATGTGATAACTAATGTTAAGATCTTGCTAGACTAGCTATGTTTTTTATGTGTATGCTAAAAAATTGTCTCTTTATTATGATCATCTCATCAAGTGATTTATGTTATGATCGTTAATTCAATTGTATTCTTACAGGCAACTTTTGAATGCTTGTTGAAGACCTATGGCTTCTTGACACCAGACTTCTGGAGGGAGACTAGATTCACTAAGTCCCCTTTCCAAGAATACACTGATCTGTTGGCGAAGCCCACCAACAAGATAATTCACGTAGTTGATGAAGTCGAGGCCTGAAGAGATTCATTAGGATGTTTCATTATATATTACAAGTTTAAATTTTGTCTTCAGTTTTGTTGGATGCTTTCTTTTGTCGTAAACACATCTGTTTATCCTAATTTGGATTGGCTACTTGTCTTCATTTTGTTTTTAATGCAAGAGAATTGTGCTGGCTTTTCTTGGATTATTATTTCTTGGTTATGAACAAACCTATCTCGAGTGTTCTTCAACTGAATTGCCAGTGATTGTTGACCAGATTTCAGTCACCACCGCTGCCACCCGTCCCCGGCTCTTAAACATTTCTGGAAGTTCGTCCATCTCAAGTGCAACCTTAACTGTAAATCAGACTGTCAACCTTCATTTCTCTCATCTTACTTCAAATTCTTGTCCCCTTTCGTACTTAATCCTTTTAACTTCAAATTCTTGAACCTTTGGTGTTTTCATCTGCAAACCTTGATACTATCTTTTTCTCCGGGTTGTGTTGATGTTTTTCGTTTGTGCAAAAATTGACGTTTTGGACTTTGGGGGTTAGGGGTTGAGTTTGCTGTTGTTGGCTGATGCAGATGATGTTGTTGCAGTTTCTCTGATCAGTTGATTGTTCTTAGTTGTTTGCTTCGGATTTTCTGTTTCCTTTGTAAGAAAGATTGTTGCTTTCATCTGATTGGATCACCTGATTGGATCAAGGATATAGTAAGTGCAAGAACAAAGAAGGAAAGAAGGTAGCTGCTCTTCCGTTGTACCTCTGTCTCCATAATTTCGCATCCTAGACTGGAAATGCGTTTTGTTTCTTCCTTGATTGAGACCTGAGATCTTGAGTGACCGACCCAACAGAACAACTTAACGAAGTATAGCTAGTTCTTGCATGCTCGTATCAAGCTTGAAGTGTCACTTGTACAAATAAGAATTCCCTTCTTTACATGATTTTACCTTCATATAGATGCAAGTATGATTTATGAGGTAATTACTTTATAAAAAAGGATCCCATCATGGTGGTATGTCTGTAATTGATTTATTCTGTGTATGCGTTGCCTGCTTATGTGGCTTTTGTAATTGGATTATAATTGCAGTACAATCAGTGGGCTTTGGAAGGCACCTAATTGGATTGCAATAGTAGTTGGGCTTTGGGTGGATCGAATTTGAGTGGATCCTTGGTGGGCCCACTGATAATTCCCTTTATGACCCATTTTAAAGTTCCTCAAGGAGGTCCTGGCCCCATGGGATGCCCCTTCCACACAATTATTTGGTAACGATATAATGCCGGTAACAACTAACAATTACTTTTAATATAAGTGGTTTAGTAAGTTCTGCGTCTTATGTATATTTGTTCGTATATTTTTTAGTGGTGTGCATTTTGACATGGGGGGATCAATGTTTGATTTCTGTTAATTATGTTAAGACTTCCGATGGTGTTACATTATTGAAATCAATACTTGTGCTGGTCGGTTTAAGTTTTGATATGTTTACAACTGAACATGAGACTCTGAACATGACGTAGTGAATGTCGGCTTAATGTCTTTCTAATTTGTCAAACCAAAAAAACAAAAAGAAGAAGAAAGAAAACCACTATTATGATTCCCTTCCGCTGCATGATGTATATGGGAACTCTTTTTCTTCAACAAGAAAATGATAGGTTCATCTTTGTGTGCACTATTTAAAAATAATTTTCTCCTACAAGACAATCAAGCCATTTTATAGTTCATTGCGGACCCCCAATAATTTATTATTAGTATCTTTTTATGCCAATTATTGTAATCCTATTCTAATTCTTCTTTAGGCAATATTCGAGCTTGTTATATTCTCTAAATATTTTAACAACTTTTATTTTTTCATTTTTTCATTTTTTCATCCCACATCACATGAAGAGAGTGAACATGTCTTCAAGAAAGAAAAATTAAAGATACTCATTTTCATTCTACAATGGGATATATTTCAAGATATGAAACATTCCTTCCAGGCTTCCAAACTTTGAGATATATATTTATATATGTAATATTCTTTTTTTAAAATAATCCTTGTATTATATTAAATGGAATTTACATAAATTTCACATTGTGATTCTTTTGATTATGTGAAGATTTGATGTACTAACTTCAATGAGATTTCATTTAAAATATATGGATTTAGTGAAATAAATTAATGAAATGTTAATGTTACTAATTCACCGCAGGAACATAAAATCTCAAATTTTCTTATCGCGCACCCTATAGCCACCTAACTATTGGAATGGCAATGAGCATTCATCACAAAGATTCTTTAAACTAATAATATGTTTTAAAAAATTGCTCATTTATTCTTTCTTCATTATCTAAGAAAAAGCAAAAAATTAAAAAAAAAAAAAATGGTCGTGGGACCCAAAAAAAAAAAAAAAAAGAAGAAAAGAAGAAAGTAAATTCCAACTAGTTAATAAAGAAACCCAACTTTGAGGCACAAGTACCGGCAACAATAATAATTTTATAGAAGAACCATCGCTTTGATTTGTTTAATTGTCTTAATAAAATTATTATTTATTAAGGGATTTCGTCATATAATATAGTCATACGTTTGCCCATTCGAAACATTAAAAATTAACATCGGCTATACTCTTTTCGGAGAATAGAATGTGGGTCTGATTTCTCTCCCTCCCTCTGCTGTATTTATTATTTTTCCACATGGATATTTCGATTTCTTACATACTCAGATTTTGAGCTCAGGTTTTGCAGTATGGTTTCTGGGTTTTTTGTTCTCTTGTAGAGAAATGCTGGGACACTTCTGGTTGCATTCGAACTCAAATCTTGCTCTAAGAATTCTGGGGTTCTTGAATTTCTCCTCGTAAGTGTTTTTTTCTCCATTTCTGTTTGTTTAATTTGATCCGCTTCTTGATTTTGTGGACCGAAAGTTTGATCTTTCTTGCATTCTTTGTAATTGATGCTTTCTTCGATTTGATGGGTTTATTTTCTTCGTTTTGGTAGATTGAATGGTTGCATTTTGTGCAAGTTTTGGGCTTTAGGAATTTTTTGTGCTGCTGTTAATTAAAGGGTTTTAGGGATTGACTTTTGGGGGAAGTTAATTTAAGGTTTTGAGTGAGGAAGAAGAAGGGGGAAAGAGCGATAGGTGAGGCCATTAATGGTTGCGCAGAGAATGGGATCTCAAGGGGGTGGTAGTTATAGCATCGGGGGAATCCAAACCCAAACACAAACCCAGACCCAAATCCAAACCCAGGACCCGAAGTCAAACTCGTTGCCTAGACAAGGGTCCTTCTACAGCCTCACTCTTGATGAGGTGCAGACCCAATTGGGAGACTTGGGAAAGCCTCTTAGTAGCATGAATCTTGATGAACTTCTCAAGACTGTGTGGACGGCTGAGGCTAATAATCAATCAATTGAAGAGGTTGATTACGGGCAATCTGCTCAGCAGCCTGCACCGGGCTTGTCTTTGAATCGACAGTCAAGTGTTACACTCTCCCGAGATCTGAGCAAAAAGACTGTTGATGAGGTGTGGCAGGATATTCAGCATGAGCAGAAAAGGAGTAGTCTTGACAGGAAAGTGACTCTTGGAGAAATGACGTTGGAGGATTTCTTGGTTAAGGCAGGGGTTGTTGCTGAGTCTCCCTTGGGAAAGAAGAATTCAGGTTCGGTTTTAGTGGGGGCTGATGCAATGGGACTGCCTCAGCAAGCTCAATGGATGAATTATCCGATGTCCTCGATGAATCCTCAGCAGCAGCAACAACAGAGTATGCTGCCGGTTTATGTGCCGGGCCATCCAGTTCAGCAGCCTATTATCGGGGGAAATCCGGTCATGGAAGGTGCTTACCCTGAAAATCAAATAACTATGTCTTCATCCCCTCTTATGGGTACTTTATCGGACACACAAACACCAAGACGAAAAAGAGTTGCTCCAAATGATATAATTGAAAAGAGTGTTGAAAGGAGGCAGAAGAGGATGATCAAGAACAGGGAATCTGCAGCACGATCACGAGCAAGGAAGCAGGTGTGTTTTCATGCAGATATCTGTGGCTGTTATCTTCTTTAATTCTTCTTTGTTGGCTTTAGGCGTATTTTATTCATTTTTTGATGTGTAGGCATATACCCATGAGCTGGAGAACAAGGTTTCTCGTCTGGAGGAGGAGAATGAAAGGCTCAAGAGACAACAGGTTCGTTCCACTATTGCTGAGTTTGTGGGCTTCTGTCTTTTGCTTATATTCTTATGTTTGATGTTGCTGAATCTGTGGGCGAATACTTGAATTTTTCGAATGTTCTTAATGAAAAGATTGAGTGCATGTTGTTGGGTACACCCATAAAAAGTTTTCGGTGAGTTTAGTGGCTTCTGAATATGGCTCATTAGAAAATTTTATCAACTTGGTCACGTACTAACTTCGCCTATGCTTGCATTGTAAAATAGCATATGTGCCTGGTTTATTCCACTTTTCATGATAATAAGACGAGCAAATTTTTGAAACGTCCTTACTAATTCAGAATCATCATCATCATCATCATCATCATCAACGACAGTTACGGTGGCATCATAGATTAAGAGTACGGATATTCTTGCCGTTGAACTTGGAGTATATAAACAGAAATGCATGAGAGTTGATACATTGATGCAATGCCTTATATATTAATCTCATGGGAAGCTTCTATCTTGAACAAAAATAAAAAGTTACAGAATCACAGAATAATGTGCATGCAAAATTATACTGAGTTGTTATAAATGTCTTTGTTAGTCTGTTCATGGTCCACCTGATTATCATATCCCAGTCCTTGTTTTTGGTGAAGGAATCAATTTGATTGAAATCAGATACTCCCGCTTGTTTCACAACGTTGTTTGATGGGCTACTTTAGGAAGACTGAAAGATGATGGAATTTGGTACATATACATTTTGTACTTCCAGAAGTTAGCGTGGTCATTGGACTTGCAATTCTTTTATGTCTAGTATGTCAACGATCAACTTTTTATGTCTATATCAAAGATCAAGAACAACAAGAATACTGATTGTTTTCAGTTCTTTTCCTCCTTAATTGACCCCAAGAAATATGCTTTTGTACCAGTTGAGATTTGTCTATGTTAAGAACAAGTGAGGTGATTGGTGAAACTCGAAAAGTGCTTTTCAATCCAATCATGAAACAGGGGAATGCACGTGACCATAGTGTTAAAAAAAAAAAAAAAAGGAAAAATTGTCGAATTTGAAATCTTGGGTGCTATGGATTTCTATCGAGTAAATTTGCCTTATTATGAGGAGATATAATTTTGAGAGAGCCCTACTAAGTTACATAGACAAATTTATCTCGTTTTGAAAGATAAAGTATACTGGTCATGGAGTAGTAGGCCTTATGCTAGATTTGTAAACGTCTCTTGGTCATTTAGCTGAATAAACTGCACCGGACCAAGAAAAAGTTAAACAAAAAGAAGCAAAGTATTTAAATATTTTCACCATGGATAAATGCTGGAAATTGTACCAAACATGATTATGGTGTGGGAAGAAAGATATATGGAATGCACCAAAATACATAAACCCCAACTATGACATTTTTGTTGTTTCTACTAATCTTCTCTGTTCGCCTTTCTCTTTTACCTCACTGTCCTTGCTTCATTCCAAATTAATATGAAGTATGTGCTCTCTTGTTACCTTCTCCCTCTTCAGGATTTGACATTGCCTTCCTGTCTATAAACAATGTACTCTGAGATTGATTATTTCATCAATTCAGCAGTGATAATTCATGTGAGAGTTATCCATATTCTTATGCCAAGTCCCAAGAATTTGCTTTCTTGTCAAGTCGACTTGTCTGTTAGATGCTATAAACTGTAATGTGGATATAGTTGACATCACATGCCACAAGCCAAGACTGCTGAATCGTTGCTAACTTGCTTCCTCCATCCAGTATTTTTTCCTCATATAAATCCATATTAGACTCCTTGTTTGGCCTACATCAACTGATAATCGACCTTTAGAACATGATTGCTAGTTTTGCAAACAAATAGCGACTTGAACTCATAATTTTGATAGAACGAAGGACATTCCCAAATATCAGTTTACGTCTACTTTAAAATGATGTACACTAGTTTGCTGCAGTACCTATTCCGGATATGGGTGTTTATCATCATTATCCTACGTGCAGGAATGGGAGAAGGTACTGCCAACTATACCACAACCGGAGCCAAAGTATCAACTTCGTCGAACGAGCTCAGCCCCTATGTGAGGATCATGTAGATTCATCGTGTTCTTCTCTCGTTTTTACTTATATAATTAGCGAGTGTAGTTTCTTTTCTTTTTCCTTTTTTCTTTTCTTTTTCTTTTTGTCGACTTTGCTACTTGGGGGACGGTCTTCAAGAAGATGACAGCCTTAGGATATGCTCTTCGAGTGTGCTTATGTTGCCTGAACATTCCTTCGCCGTTCTTTCCCATTGAACCTTCTTCTTGTATGTACATTATTATAGTATTAACTAACATGGAATCTTGTGGAACTAATTATGGTGATGTGGGTTAATTGTTGCCATGAAAATTTGCTCCTGTATAGTGATATATTTTTCTTATTAAAATCTTGAGCAACCCATTGGTTATAAATTGAGAAAATTGCCATTCTTAGTGAAGATATGATAGTTGTAGCCTGTAGGCTAAAGCGGTGAATGTTTCGTCTCATTGTTTTTCGGAAATTCCAGCTCTGATCTTCCACTGCAATAAGTGTTTTATAATTTTTTTTAATTTGACAAATGTAAGTGAATTGTATTTCAAACAGATTCAAGTGTCTTCATAAGAAAATATTTAATACATTTGATGTGTATTCATGAGATAAAATAGAAAATAAAACACCAATTAGAATTTAAGATCCAATCAAGGGAAATTTTTATTGTCACTTTGTCACTTCTTAATTCATGTGGGGGTGAAGTATCACAATAGCATTTTGACTTGCAGGTTCAAGATGTGACTTTCATACTTATAGAACTTAGCTCGGTTGTGATTGGTGATTGGTCTTAATGCATTTTGTCATGCCCCAGTCCCAGGACGTAGTAGGTGTGAGGGTTGCCCCAAAACTCATCTTTTGCATTTTGAAATTTAACTATAAATAGTTTACTCAAAAGAGATATGTAATATTTAATATACATAGTTTTTTGGCCAAAGCTTACAAGGCATCCGAATGTCCGCTTTGTCCCTACTTAAGTCAGATGAGATGGGGTGTCACAAATTTGTTCAAACTCAATTCGATTTGTCGTTTTCCGGCACATCACTACAACAACATACTATTACCCTTTTGCTAATTGGTATTTTTGATAAACATATACATATATATATCTTTCTTTTTCTTTTTTCATTTTTTTTTTCCTTTTTCCTTTTTTTTTATGCACAACTTAGAAACAATTTAGTTATATCTAGGGAAAAACTATGAAGCTTGTTTTCTTTCACTGTGTGCAGATAAGGTCAAAACCTTCAAATGATATTAATCTTTACAGTTGATAGAGTATTCACTGACAAATTATGGATGTACAAGACATTAAATAATAAAGATAAGAAGAAACGACCTTTTTTCTTGATTCTTAAAGATGAGTACAAAAGTAATATATTTTGTGCCCATCCCTAATAAAGTCTAAGGGCCTTGAACCATTATAAAACCCTCTAACAAGTATTGCAATTGATCATCAGAAAACCCATCATTATAAGTACCCAAAAAGAAAAAGAGAAAAAATAAATAAAAAAGAAAAAAGAAAACATGGAGAAGAAGATGTCGATCACGTTACTGCTCTTATTCTTCCTCGGGGGTAAATTTTCTGTCTCACTTTCACTTACACACAAATTATATAGGAAATCAAAAAAATTAATAAAATGTGCCATCAAGCTCAATTAAGTACTAATTATAGCGTGTTTGGGTAAGCTTATAAGCTCTTTAAATATTTTATAAGACATTTAAGGAGCTTGTAAGATGTTAAAAAATATTTGGTAAGTTTTCCCAAAAAAGAGCTTATTAAGCTCTTAAATAAAATTGTAGGATTTATAAGCTCTTTACGAAAAAAGAAAATAAAATTCAACAAAAATAAGGAGTCCTTAAATTATTTTAAGATCTTAACATGTTTCAATTTAATTGTATTAATTATAAATTGCCATTATTAATATGTTATAAGCTTTAGCATCTTTCTTAATCCAAATTGTTTAACGACTTATTTTTAGAGTAAGGTCTAACACTTACATCTTATGATTAAGATGTTTATGATAAGCAATTAGCCAAACACCATTGTAGTCTCAAAAGAAATTAGTGAATTACTCATTGATCTTATTTAATTAAAAGCTTGCAAGCTTGCTTTTGAACGATGAACTAACTTTCGACTTGAGCTAGATTAATAATAAAGCTCAACATCGTTAAGCTCGGTTCGAGCTTGATTTTGTCTGAGCTCGAGCTGAGTCCTATTTGAGCCAGCTCGTGAGTTTCAACTTGTTTGACACCCCTGCAATGATTATAAAGTACTTGGAATAGATTCATGTCTTAACTTGCCATGTTCCATGACTGAAAAAAACAGGAGCCATCGTGATGGATTTTGCTGAAGGCAAAAAGCTATGCAAATATGAGTTCAGAAAAAGGTGTTTCCCTATGACTTGTGAACCCCTTAAGTGTGCTGCATTTTGTGGAAATGCTAAATTTGAAGGCTCAGAATGTGGTGGCCCATATAAAAATGTCTGTGTCTGTGTGGGGACTTGTTCGAATTCGACAGAGTCCCAGCCACCTCGGTCATCTTATCAGGACTACCTTGACCTCCATTTTGGGAACAAATGTGGAGGCATGATGATGAACTGGTTAGAGATATAGTACTTCAGTTAGGGTGTGACATGTTAGGTAATATGAATCATGATATGGGCAAGAAATAAATTGTTAGTTTGAGAATATATATTGCAAGTTTTGCATAATTTATATGTTGTGTTGTGTTTTCGTGTTTTTCATTACAAACATCAAGTTCAGAACAGATATATTTCATAATTCCAAACATGATTCTATGATGGAATATTGATGTTTTCTCGATCAATGATCACTATAAAGAAAAAATAGTACAAGTGATAAATTGAGTGAAAATGTAGAAATGTCACTTGTTCTACAAAAAAGGGGACGAAAATTTATATTTTGCCATAAAAGCTGATTTTAACAAATTTAATAGTGACCAAAATGTGGTTATATTGTCACCACCGACAATTAGTAATACATGTATAGTAACTAACTTGTCACAATGAAAATCTTGTCACCAAATTCCAGTTATGGTTTTTGTTATAAAATATATGTCATTAATTATCTATAGTATTGACAATTTAAAATATTACTTTTTGTTGCTATTGAGTTATATAATGATAATCCAAAATTGCTGTTACCTACAACTTATTATTTGTGACAAAATAGTAGTCATTGTCATTAGATATATATTATTAGTTTGTTACATACACTCATGTTATGCATTTTTAATTTGTAGCGGACGAAAATTCAATCACAGAAGTTAGTTGTGTAATGAAATTTTATTAATCTTTTTGTAATCACATATGTACATCTAGTGATGGATTTTATTAGAGTTAAAATAAAGAATAAATATATATGTAACACTGATAACAAAACAATAGCCTGCAAATACTAATTAGTTTTATGATAAGTGAAATAATTTGTTCAATGTGGAGGAAAAATTATTATTCCAAATTGAAGAAAAACGAGGGGCGCCCCACCTGAAGAACATTTGTTTGCATAAGCTTTACCTTCTAGTTTTCTCTTTTTGCTTTTTGTCAAGATATATATATATATATATATGTAGCATTAAGGAAAAGAATATATATGTATCCTAATGAGCTAATTATATATTCATACATATTATTTTCTTAGCAATGAAACTTCTAAATCACATACCTCATCCTTAAGAAAGCAACGGCAAAGGGCTAAGTAAATAGAACAAAGAATAAAGCATTTTTGTGTGTGTGTGTGAATATATATGTATATATGACAAAACATTATCATGAAAACAATTAATGGGGTACAAAGAATAATTATTATCTAATATTGTGTAGGCAATTGAAAAGAGGTTAAGAAAGAATATTGCTAATTTTTTATAAGCATATATCCACATGATAATGACTTAATTAAAGATGAATTAAAAGCCAGCATCCAGCAAATTATAAATAGAGGCGGGGTAGTGGTGAAAGAAACCAAGACACAAATTTGTGTTTGCAGTTTCTCTGATTTAAAAAAATATACTCACGATATCATTGCAGAAAATTATAGTAGAAAAAACTCAGTAAGGATTATCTGTTTCAAAATAGTGTTTTATCTCCGCTCCGTGTTATAAATACTTGCCAAGTGTATTAAATATCTCATTATTAATATAGGATTATGGATACTACATACTTGGCAAGCATCTGCATAATGGAATAGGAGATAAAACACGAATTAAAATACATGATCTAAAATGGGAAAGAATGGGTGTTCTGCTGCAGGAAGCTGTTGCAAGCCTTAGAGATTCCGTATGATCATGAGTCCATGCTGCGCAAACTCTCTTCTGCTCTGGGCCTCGTCAACACTGTAGATAGCGGGAAGCACTTGGGGAAACTATTTGGGACGGATCAAGCTAGCATTATGTTTGTTAAAGGGCTCTATTGTCAGCTGGAAAATTCAGGCAGTTTTCATCAATTGGCACGATATCAGGGCAACAATATTCCTTGATTTTGCTCCAACAAGGGTGTCCCAAAACATAATGCTTGCCTCCGAGTCAAATAGTTTTATCAATTGTGCTTCCCAATATCTGTGGTGTTGACGAGGCCTGTGAGGGAAGAAAGTTGGCGAAGCAAGGACTCCTCATCGTACAGAATCCTCTTAGGCGTGCAACAGCTTCTTGAAGTAGAAGAGTACTTGGGGCCTCCCCACTATTCTGGCAAGGACGATGTTGATGCGGTCTTCCTTTCCAGATTGTGTCTGCCTGAATAATCATGGATTGCTGCTGCTAAGGTTGATGGAATGACGCTCTTGAATTCAATGTATTTGGACTCTGTCTCTCTGCATTCCCAGCAGTAAATAAAACTTAAATGTACATCTAATCTCCAGCCTTTATAAACCCTTTCATTCCCAACTACTTTATTATCAGCCAAGAAAGTAAATTAAGAAAATTAGAGAAAGAAAATACTGAAAACTAGCAACGCACGGGTTCCTACGAAAGCCATTTTGCTTCAGAGCAAGAAAATAGTTCCACCAATACAGATGCAGGAGAAGGAGAAGAGGGATGAGGCCATAAAGGCATTAGCAATAGGAGCTGGATTGTTGCTAGGTTCATGGGCCATCTATCGAGATGACTTTGAGAATGACACCGCTGGATATTTTGTTGACTTCGCGATTATTGAAATTCAAATTGTTACTAGAGTTTAATTAATTTGGGTTTGAGAAAATTGGATATTAAGGGAATTATCAATTATGGGATGTAGTCTTTGATGTTTCTACTTTGCAGTATTAGTACTCAAATAATTACTATTATTTTGAAGTAATTATGGGATTTGGCATCAATTTAAGTGTGATTCTTCTCTTGTGTGCAAACATATGTATTGAAATAAAATAAATTTATTTTCATTATAACTCAATTTCAACCGGAATAATAATAAAAAATAATAAAGGTTCATTGACAATTAGGAGCCAAGGAGGGCACGGGGATGTAAATGCAGTCAAACTACGTACAGTACACAAATTCACCCATTGGATCCGTACGGAAGAAAGGAACATAAAACAAACGAATTTTCATTAATAAATCAATTTCATCTTGCCTTTTTTCTTTTTACGTGACTTTTTTAGTCTTTTTATATATTAATGTTGCAATCCACGCAACCAAAACTTCTACAATCATTTTCTCCTCTTCAACAGGCTCACGAGTTGCTATTCATCGAAAAAAAAAAAAAAGAAAAAAGAGAAAAAATCACTAGGTATTCGTATTGTCTTATAATTACTTAACAGAAAAGGAATTCAATGTATTGTCTTATAATTACTTAACAGAAAAGGAATTCAATGATATTTGCACAGACGTTGCTCAAAAGTTGCAGCTGCAATCTTTTATTTCAAAAAGTATTTCATTTCGTCATAAATATTCGTGTAATGAAATAAGAGATAAAATATGAACTGATATGAGATCCAAACTAATGAATAAGCTTGTGATATCTTATTAAGACTAACTTCATCAACAAAAGTGCCATTGATCAAGAGAATTTCGCACATCACAAGGTACAAACCCACATGCTTACAGCACCACCAAACGAGAACATAAATGCATACATATGGATATATTACGACTCACGAAAACATGCCAGAGATCAAAACCCATCAGGTTTCGGATCAAAACACTTAGAAATTGCAGATTAACACAGGCCATAAATGAAATACTCAACAAAGTTTATCCAGGGTGATATCGAAGATTCTGAAAATAACCTTTGGGATCAATCTCAAAGTGACTCCTCGGAATCCGGAGGTTCCTTCCGGGGGCTTTCATCATCTTCACACTTCCGCCGCCCCGGCAGAAGTAAACGACCATCGTGAGAACCACGGCGGCGATGAGGTACGGCTGAGCGATATGGAACCAGTGCTTGCTCTCCTCACATCCAGGGGGAGATCGAAGCTTCTGAAAGTAACCTTTGGGAT
>JACFYI010003637.1:165574-178056 GCA_014898755.1 Handroanthus guayacan | reverse complement strand
TATAAAACAGAGAACGTGGATCCAGCCTCGACCCGCTGTTATTATACATGTTTTATAAATTTAAGATGTAGTTGCCTTGGAATTTCCCTTGAAGCATATCTATCTGATTGAGAATTTTGTAACCAACTATACAAACACCTAATGTATTAAGCCTTATGATGAACCCTTGAAAATACAAATGAAATGCACGTCTTTCGCAAACTTGAGAGCTGAGTCAGATGCCTGCTTTTTCAGAACTCAAAGATGTGTCACAGGAAGCATGATACGTCTGCTTCTAATTACTGAGACACCCACGTGCTTTAGCCTTTCCTTATTCCCCTGATAAGGGTAATCTTTCTTTCTTTTCTCTTTGCTATTTTTTTTTCTTTTCCATTGGGGGTCTATTTTGTTTGGGCTTTGGAGGAAGTAGGCAGATGGTTTGTTTTCGGAGGCTCTAAAATATCTGCAAGAATTGATAGCAGGGGTTAGCTCTTGCAAGCAGTCTGTCCTTGAAAATAACATGATAAGAAAATATAGCAAAGAACCATTTGCTGGTTTTATGTCAAAAATTATTTTAGTGTTCACGGTGTCGAAGGGGAGTCCATATGTGAAATTTGGTTTTACATATGATTATTGTTCATATGCATATTCATATTCTAGAGAGCTTCTCCTTGAACATCTTTTCAGCTTTATCTCGGTGGTGCATATCTCACCGCAAAAAGGCTAAGCAAGTTGTTGAGATATGGGATAAATTATTCAAATCTGCACAACGCGATCAACAGGTTGCCTTTTTGTACTTGTCAAATGACATCCTGCAAAATAGCAGGCGCAAGGGCAGCGAATTTGTGAATGAATTCTGGAAGGTTATTCCAGAAGCTTTCAAGAATGTTTGTGAAAGTGGCAATGAAAATTGCAGAAAAGTTGCCACCAGACTGGTAATTTCGTCAACCACATTCGTTTTCCTTCTTTGAGCCTTTTCTTAGATAACTTTATATTGAAGGTGAAAAAATGGCATGTGAGACTTCTAATCTTACCTGCTCCAACTTAGTTTTAATATTGCCATGCTTCTGTATATGTGCTTGCATTGGGATAATGATATGGAATATGTGCTATCCAGGAGTAGTTCTTGTTTTAGAATTGTTTTTACTAGAATTAGATCGACATGTAGTTTCCCTATTAATGTTATAATAACTAGTTGTCTATCGATTATAATACTGCTTGTTGGTTCTTCCCTGAGGTTTTTGGCCATGTTCATCCCTACCACTGTTATGGTAAGAAGCATTCTAATGATTGCAATTGGATCCCTTGGGACAGCCAGAGGAGGAGCTTTATCAACATGTGGAGCCCTTCTGTAAGGTTTCTTAAGCAATAATTCAGTGGAGTGTTTGGACAGCTATCTGCACAATCCATTACATGGTTTATGCAAACACAGATAGATGAAAATGTGCTCTGAGTCAATTTTGATTCTTGTACAACCCACATCACTTTTGCTTCTATTGTAACCCCATTTTTGACCCCATAAGATAGAAGGGTACTTAAAGGTATGGTCAATAGCAGTCCAATGATTGTAGTTCTATCTAATGGTTCTTCATTGAGATCTATGGCCATGTTTCTAGGATTCATTTTCCTGTCTGACTTTAGCTTGTACGTATTTCAACTTACTCTCCTTTGCAGATGTTCAGGTGAGATAAATGGATAAACTATAAACTCTGTGCATTTTGTTGCTAGAGGAGCATATCTTTTATCTATTGAAATCTATTCGATGTATTAGAGGTATATGAATTCGACAATCGGAGGATTGACGTATCCTCCGAACCTTATTCTTACATAACAGATGGGTAAATCGCGTTTCTGCAAGTTATAGGCTGACGTCTGAAGTTCTTTATGAATTGCTGTGCTTTCTGAATTCATGTTGATCATCTCTGCAACTCCTTGTCATGTTTGGAATAGTTTTCACGGCATGCATCAGCTTCCATATTATCTGGTGATATTAATAACTTTTATCTTCGTTCCTCGCTTGTATCACTATCATGAAAGTATAGTTATCTGTCTCTCATGTTACTCTAGAATATATTTAGAACACTACACTTTGCAGGAGCTTTACATGCTTTAAGTCTTCATATTTGAGTTTGCGTTCCTTTTCCTCTAAGAGTTTCGAATATTAAACTAGGTTGTTAATCTGGCAAGAGGGGCTAAACTTTTCTCTAAGCTTTATGGATATTGCCACTGCACCTATTACTGATTCCTGTATACTGGCTGTCTAATTTTTCTGTTTTTATTTTGTTGGGTGGGGGGCTGGGTGATCCTCACATCAGGTTGATATCTGGGAAGAAAGAAAAGTTTTTGGATCTAGGGGCCAAAATCTGAAAAATGAAATGCTGGGGAAGAGTCCTCCTCCAATCAACAATGCCAAGAATTCAAACCCTATCAAGGTGGTGAAGAGAGATGCCACCTCCTTGAGAATTGTGAGTATAAACCCACACATTGTGGGCCAAAAGTTGTTTCAGATGTTTTGTTTGTTTTTTGTTTTCTTTTTCCTCAACATTTCTTGTTTTAACAATACTCTTTTCCCCCCTCTTTTTGATTACATTTTTTCACCTTTTTTTTTTATTCCAGAAATTGGCTGTTGGAGGTTTGCCAGAAAAGATTTTTACTGCATTGCAGTCGGTACTTGACGAAGTTGCCAATGAAGAAGCGGCCTTAGACAAATGCCATACTGCTGTTTCTTCCGTACAAGAAATAGAAAAAGATGCTCTAAATGCTTCTTCTCAAGGTTTGAGATGATCTTTTTTCCCCTCAGTATAGTTCATGTTGGCAATGATTGTCTCTTCTTGAATTTCATTTAAAGATCGTTATTTGACATAGTAAGGCCAGCTTAATATTCGATGATGCTATGATTGAGTGAATATTGAAGCTATAGGTATTTCTTTTCTTTTCTTTTTTTTTCCTTTTTCTTTTCTCAGGAAATTTGCATGACGTCATAGATAATATTCAGAAACAGGAGAATACGATTCAGCAATGCATTAGTGAACTTGAAAAGTCTGAAGCAATTAGAGTTGCTCTGGTGTCACAGCTCAGAGAAGCGCTTCAGGATCAAGTATGGTTTAATTTTTGCAAATCTTTCCTGTGTAATCTATATTACTTATATCAGCCGCTGTTTCCCTTCATCTTAACTTCACTTGAGATTTGTTTATGGAGTTTAATATGATGTCTAATTTTTAATATAATCAGAGCGATTCAACTGCTCACTGAAATCTTTGTGAGACAAAGACATAGCCAATTATTGTAATAGATGCAACTTTTGGACTCATAATATATTGTATGTATTAAGCAAGTCTCTCATAGCATTTATAGATATTATAATGTAATCTGTATTTACGGCCCTTTTCAAATTCTGAGAAGTTATAGTTTTGCAGGAATCAAAGCTGGAGCAGATTCAGAGTGAGTTACTTGTATGCTCTCTCTCTCTCTCTCTGAATGTTAGTGTGTTTTGATTATGTGCCCGATGGGTTCTAACTTTTGCATTTTTAAACTAAAGTCTTATGTTTGGACTTAAATGAAGTGTTCATAGCTGAAAATAAACTCTTGCCATAACTTCATAAGCTGTATTACCTTAAAAGTTCCTTTTAGCCTCAACCTCACAGCCCATTGGTTATCCTTGTTTTACATTTTCATGTCCTTTGCAAACCATAGATACAAAGGGTTAATTACCGAAACGCTTCTAAGTTTTGGATCTTTTGTGAAGAGCCCTTCTATATTCCAAAATGACAAATACACATTGACTTAGATTTACGGATTCCACCGGCCATTATTCGGTGTTACAGAAACTGCAGAAGCCAATCAAAATAATCTGAAAACCTATCTTTATTGTCGAAGTACCGTTTGCGGAGCTTTGATATCTTATAATTTTAATGTTTTCTTATATCTTTTTACAAGGGATAATGTAGACTATTCACGAGTTACATGAGTTTTATTTTATGCATCTTAGTTGTGAGGCATTTGTAATTCCGAAAGAGGGAGTTTCTGTTAATGGTAATCAATCCTAAAACAAAAGAATTTTATGTTCCTGCTGTTTTTTAATCAGACGGGTTTTATTCAACGTGCAGGTTGCTCGGGGTCAGATCGATCGAGCAGCTAATATTCGGCTCCAGCTAACATCAAACTCCTCTGCACCAATTGCTCACCAACCAATCGTTGAACCTGCTTTTCCTTCTCCTATGCCAACAATCAGCATGACCGCACCTCCACCTCCCCTTCCTGTAACTTCTTTTGCAAACTCCACTGACGAGGACAACAAGAAAGCAACAGCAGCTGCCGTCGCTGCAAAACTGGCCGCTTCAACATCTTCAGCACAAATGCTCACATCCATTCTGTCATCCCTTGTTGCAGAAGAAGCTGCATCAATGAGCAGCAGCTTGAAACGGCCCAAGCTGGAACCGCCCATGTCGTTCTCTGCAGATGGCAAGAATCCGGATGGATCAAATACTGCCTATTTTCCTCAGACTAACCAATTACAACCACCGTTCCTCCCACCTCCTCCGCCTCCACCACCACTTGGAGCAGCAGCTAATTCCTCTGCGAATCAAGTCATGCAATCCAATATGATGGGGCTGCCGTTTAGCTATGGTGCTACCAACTTACTGCCTCCACCAAATGCTGCCCTTGGATTTGTGAGGCCCGGCCCTCCACCTCAGCAAGCACAGCCTCAACAACAACAGCAGCAGCAGCCACAGCAGTCGGCAAGTGGTGGTTACTACAGGCCGGTGGGTGTTGGATTTTACGGACAAAATCATCAGCCACCGACACCTCCGATTCACCGGCAGTGAATCTGTTGTTATAAACTGGGGACTTTGTGCAATTTTTGTATATTAATAGGATAGTCATTGATGAGAATAGGAACCTTAAGCCAGTCTCTGTAGTGTACTATCCTGTGTTACTGAGAAGTGGTCTTTTGGAAAACTGGTGGCTAGTGTAAACTATATGTGGAATTTTTTAAGTATTTATTTACAGATAGACTTAAGGATATGATTCAGGAAGTTTGATATGTGTGTGTGTGTGTGTGTGTTCATAATGCTGTGCATGTTCATAATGTAAGAATTAACATATGAAGACGGGAGTTCATAACATGATGTGACTCCGGGTCATTATGCAGTTGTTTTGCCAACCAATATGTTTTAGAGGGCGTTTGACCAAGTTTATTTAGAACATATTATCGGCTTGACATGCTTTTGGAGCTAAAATCAGATACGGAACGGCAAGTGTATGATAAATGCAATTAGAATTAAATGATCTTGTTAAGATTGTAAAAGAGCTTGGAATCGTGTTTATGATATCTAAAGGGGTGTTAAGCATGTTGTGAAGTATTTTGGAAAACTTAAAAGGTTACCCAAGTATCATATGAAATGGGTTCAATATCCGATCATGAAATCCTTGAACAAAGTGAAAGAGTCGAAACATAGTTGCCACATGAAAACTAGGTAGAAAAAAACCAATTAGACTACCTTAATGGATGAATCAGGAATATGAAAACAAGAACAACAGTTGGACTAGAGAATGTGATTGCATTACAAGGTTGCAATTGAATAGAACGAGCAAACACAAATTGACAAACATGAGAGCTCTCAGTGAAAGCTGATATTTAGCTCAAAAAAGAAATGAATTGAGGATTCCAATTGGGCGGCCAGAAGTTCCCATTCCCTTGTCTTTACTTATTTAAACCATAATTAACAAATTTCAAAACCAATGAAAGACTTCCCTTAGAATTTAAGAATACAAAATAAAACCAAAAATAGGACAATCCATGACCTCGTCCTATGCCAAGCCAAATAGACGCCATGTACAAGATACCTTTAGTTATGCTACCCAAGCATGAATATAATGTATAGTTTATTGATAAAAATATTTACTTCTAGGCCCATATATACCCTACAAAATCATGAACTTTACTGCTGCAAGTCTACAACACCCCCAAAATTAAGTTAAGGGTGTCACAATGTCTAAGAATACTGTAGTCACAACAATATTTGCACTTTGGTGCTATGTTACGAGTCCTTTCTCTAACATTTCGTCCAATACCAACTATGATCTGAACAATACGTTCGATTTTGGAGTTGGATCAAATGTTGCGAGTGTGGAAAAATCCATTTTGGATAATTATGATGGAATGAGGCAGGACGGATCGATCAACAAGTACCATAGAAAGTTACTGGAATGCGAGTGTGGCTGCAATTGCAATTGCTTACCTGGAGATTGTGCTTTTTGTTGCCTTAAGAACAAAAACGAGACTGTTTGAGATGTGTGTGTGACCAATAAAAAAAAGCAAAGAGCAAAAATGGGACTATCTGGGATGTGTGTGTGTGTGTGTGTTTCTTGCATGTGTGTTTTTGTCTCTGTGTCTCAGTGCGTCAATATGTTTTCTTGTATCCTTGTTTTGTAAGATGTTTACTTTGCATGGTTGATTGGCATCGCCTCCCTTTCTTTGTAGAGAGGGTTCGATTCCATCTCCGTTCTTCATCACTACCATCCTAATAAAATGTTACTACGAAAGTAGACAACTTTCCCCATGCTGGGTGCAATTCTAATCTAATTTTCATAATTTCTGTTTTAGGAGAGGTTATAGTTATATTATTATGTCAATATATTAGTTAATAGTTGAATACTATCTATTGATAATCAATAAATTACAAAAATAATTGAGACAACTTGTTCACTTGAATGAGACAAATACACTTTTGATTGGACTTGAACTTAGGATATTATACTAATAGAGTTTTGGACCTCAACCTTAGATATCGAGTCAACATTTGATTCATTATATATGATGTAATTTTTTTCAGAGATGGTCCGTACATTATTAAATCGATGAACAAGAAGTACAATAGAAATCAATACGAAGTACAAAAACTAATAGCCAATTATATTAAAAATAAATATCAAATATAAGAAACAACAAATAAGTAAGCTTACTATTCAGTAAAAGATAGCCTAGCTTACTATTTAGTAAAAGAACAAATTTGAACCCCTGAACTCTTAACCTGGTGTGTTTCCATCTTACCATTTAGCTAAGGCGTCATTGGCTCTCGTAATCCTGGGAAATAATTAAGCTGTGCCACTTATAATAGGTTTCATTTCGCCTAATTAATAAGTTCAATATCTCATAAGTTTAAAATTTTTCTTATCAATTTTTACTATAAAATAATTGAATTTCAATAATAAAACTATTAATAGCTGTGGTGTAAAGTAATAGTACTCAATCATCCAAATTCAAAAGCTATAGTAAAAGTAGTAATCAATGATCCAAAAATCCACATGCTTCCCCAATTATAAAATTCCCATTCACCTATATATACTTCCACTAATTCTTTAATCTCTCAATATTTCATTATCGCACAAAAATATTTCTAAATCAAATAATTAAGTGAAAATTGGCATAATGAATACATACAAATATACTAGTCCTTTCTTTCTTTTGTAATGAAAGAATTATTTAAGGAGCAGGACTAAAGATGGATTTTTCCTCTCAGAACAAGAATTTAGATGGAATATGCAGTCGAAAATTCTGTCTGAAAGTGATGTTTGTTACAGAGGATTTTACTAAATCTATACTTACGCTAGTTAATATTTACCATGTTTCACACATCCATTTTTCTCATGTTAAATATTTTCTTGAATAAGCATCAAGATCTTTGAAAAAGGTCGAAATATATCCAATATGAAACTGCAAGGGGGAACCAAAAAAAAGGGGTAAAAAAAAGTCGGAAAAAAAAAAAATTTCTTGTGGCAATGATACTTATCAAAATATATTAATTGTTGAATATATATAAGATTTCAACAGCAGTTAGAGATTTATACTAACTGATCAAATTCAAGTCAAGAAATTTGAATAATAATTCCTCAATCAACCCATTTGCAATCAAGTCCATAACATTGACCAAAGAGACTTTTATGCTATGTTTTGGACTGAGGAATCTGGTGAGGAAATTAAGAAGGAAAATACAAAGGTACAAATATTATAGCCCAGCATTACATCATTTGAAGCATTTAATTAAAATATTTTTCTCAGCGCTTTCCTTCCTATAAAATTCAAGATCCAAACGTAGGATTATTCCAGACTAAATAGAAATAAAAGTAGGAAACAAGCAAGTTGGAGAAAGCATAGCATAAGATCAATAGATCAAACAGTCCCATTGTTGCTCTTAGCTCCACCACAGCAAAACAGGCAGACTCACATCCACAATTACAATTACACGTACATCCTTGTAATTTTCTATGGTACTTCTCAGCCGGACCAACAATAAGGGTTCCATTTGGATGAATGTCAGTGTAGAAAGGTTTATTAAGATTATAATTAGTAGTCTATGAGATACTGGAGTTAGGGTTGCTGAGGTAGCACCAAAGTGCAAACCCTATGAGACATGCAAATACTATTGGCACTTTGTTAGCCCTAGACATTGTTGCAAGTTTATAACTTGATTTGGTGGTTTTGGGGTGTTGAAATTCTTGCATTTTGTGGAGGTTTATATAGATGTTGTAATAGATATTTATAACTTGATTTGATGGTGTTGTGTTGAAATTCTTACATTTTGTGGAGGTTTATATGGATGTTGTAATAGATATTTTTGTCATATGGAATCTTGCATGGGGGTAGTAGTTCAAATTTTAAATTTGCATGGGCATAACGGTGTACTCATTTATTGTCCTCTTCTTTTGTGTTTACATGTAGGATCCAGTCTTAAAGTTTCAAGAAATTTTTAATTGGTCCGAAATTGTTATTTTCAGATTTATGTAGTTTCAGCATGTAAACACAAGAGGAAAATCGCTACAAGCCGCCCAGTTGGAATCTGTCTTTCGTTCCAATGACCCAAAACTAATGAGGTGAAAATATTTTACTATTACCTATACTAAATTAAAAAATTTCCATAGTTACATGCCATAGTAAATTTTTCACAATTCTTACTAAAACTACCTATATATCATTGCCGCAATAAAGATTAGCAAATAATTTTCCACTATCACTTTTTTTTTTTCAATTAACATGATCTTTCAACTGTAATAATTACTCAAACTCCTTATAATGAATTTTAGCTTTCTTTAATTTTATTTTTCATTCTTCATCAAAACCTTAAACCAAACTAAAGCTATAAGAAGTTTAGAAAGTAAATAGATAGAAACCTTAATATTGGGGATCTTAAAAATAGGAAAAAAACACCAAGAGGAAAGGCAGATTCCAGTTGGGCGGCTTGTACTGCCCATCCTTTTGTACTTTTATATGTTGAAAATGCTATATACATTAACAAATAATAATTTTCAAATCAATTGAAAATTTCTTAGACCTTCAAGACTACATGCTACGTACATAACAACAAAATTAAGACAATAAATGATTGAACCTTTTACTACCCGATAGATACTTTTAAAACCCTATATAAACCTCTACAAATGCATGGCTCTGATCACACCAATACCACCAAAGTCAAGTTACACTTGCAACCATGTCTAGGGCCACCACATTGTCAATAGTATTTGCATTTATCATGGGATTTGCACTTTGGTGCTATCTCGGTGATCCTAACCCTAATGTCCTGTCGATTACTAATGATGATCCGAATAATCCTTTTTCCTCTAACATTCAAGGAAACGACACTCGTATTGATGGTTTCTCAGATAATGTCCTAGGCGAGAAGTACCACAGGAAATTACAAGGATGTGCTTGTTCATGTGCTTGTGGGTGTAGTCCAAGACTCTGTGGGCTTTGTTGTGGAGCTAAGAGCAAAAATGGGACTGTGTGATCAATCAATCTTATGCTTTGTTTTTTCTGGTTTGCTTATTTTTAATGTATTGTCGAATGAAATTACATTTACATGTGATTGAGTCGAGGCATTGAGAAAGTGCCCCCTTTCATATCACCGTTCCTCATTTTTTTTTTTTTTTTTTTATAAAGACAAAATCCTTCATTTTGAGTACTTGTAGAACACTTCCTTTTTATGAACTACAACACTTATTTTGACAATTTCGATGCAATTTGACCATTCATATGTGGCTACTAGTTTGAGCATCAATCACTTCTCCTAAGTTTAATGTAAAAGAAAATATTTTCACACGTTAAATATTGTAACTTTATGTTTCAAATGTTGTCTGTTTACCTTTTTTGTGCTTCTCAATAAATTCTCAAATCCAAGCATAGCATTAGTTATGGATGCAACAATATTTTCAGGTGACCAAAACATTTTTTCTTTTCTCTTTTTTCCTTTGATATATGGGAATTGAATCCCTAATCTCCCCTTAAGGGGAGACTTTAAGAGGAGGTCGATATTACTTCACTTAAAGGACTTTGGCAAAACAACCTTTGTTTTAACACAATATAGTTAATAAGTGCCAAAATCTTGTATTTTAAGTTTTTACCATTAATGACAGGTGATACATATATATATATATATATAATGACAAAAAAATTGTGAATATAACTTCTGACAAAAATTCATGGTTGCTAAGTTTTTCCTATATATTTATCTATTACTAATTTCCCACGGTGACAATTAAATTAATACAATTTTTGTCACCATTGAGTTTGTGAAAATCAATATTGTGACAAAGTAAAATATTTTGTAACTTAGCATATATAAGTAGTTAAAAATTTCATATTGTCACTCAATATAATATTGCCACTTTTAATTTTCATTTTTCATGTATATATAGCACCATTCATTCAAAGAACTTGAGAAGAGACACATGGTCATTGTTCTCATGCCCAATGATGATCCAAATCCATTATGCACATAAAGTTCCAATCGCATTGAGAGATTATCCTACTGGCACGGATATTATGGGATTTTTTCTTCTGAATAAGTAGAGAGATCTAGTATCATGAATTTTCTTATTAGCTCCGTCGACTCCTCCAATATACAGGAGACAACACACACACACACACACACACACACACACACATATATATATATGGATAGTTAACTTTAATTGACATTCATATTATCAAGACAAAATGTAAAATATATATTAAAATGCAGTTTTGATCTTCTCCATTATGTATTATGAATATCAAATCAGATCAATCAGCATTGCATACATTATTCTTGCTAATGTCAAACGATGCATCCATGCAGGAGTCATCTTACCCCTTATTATGAAAATACCAATTCATTGTCATGCACAACTATAATTAATAATTCCTCACAGTAAATTTAAGCGCAGTGCCAAACACAACTACCCTCCCCGTAGATCGGTAAATCTGCGTCCTGACATATCTAAACGCGGGACACAAGCTCGCCGTTAATGGCGGAAAGCGGAGGACAATTTGCAACCGAAAGTCTAACGGTGACAAGTAGATCATTAACCACCTTGAGGTTTAATATAAACGTAAAAGAATCCATCGCCGTCGGTGGTGTTCCGGTCAGCTATGGAATAAACACCGCTGCCGCCGCGATTATTGGTGATGTTCACTCTGACTTCCTCTCCGCAAGACCTTGGTCGTCCCACGAGCAATTTCCGGTGAGTGAACAACAAACAGCAACGCTTACTCTCCGAAGCCCGGGGCGGCCTCCAGTTGGGCGTGTGCTAGTGGCCATTTGCTGAGGAGAATAGAATTCGTTTTCCATTTTTTTTTTTTTTTAAATTTTTTTAACACCGTCCTTTCTTGCATGAACTGTATTTAGACAGTTCAGAATAAATATTGAGCTTACCCAATTCTTAGATAGCTATAAGATTTGTCGAATTTTCACCGGAAAAGTTAAAAGTAATTGCCTTTTTAAAAGTGATTGCCTTTTTAATGGTTAAAAGTAATTGCCTTTTTAAAATTCAAAAAAGAAAAAATTCTAATTTATACATGTGACCTAAATCACATAAAGCTAGAGCAGGAGTAAGAGGGGAAGCACGAGAGCTGCGAAAGTGAAAATCATGAGAGAACAGGAACGCTTTAGAGCATATTTAGAAGTAATAAATAAATATTATATATATGTGTATTTTAATACTATATTCATAAAAATACAAAAAAAAAGAAGGAAAAATGTACCCAAAAAAATTATGTTAAGATTGACTAATTGCTTTTTCCAAATTATTGCTAGATAATACAACATATTAATTAAGCTCTTCCATTATTTGGACAATAATAATAGAAAACTAATAGCAACACTTAAGTTGCAAATTAAAATTTTTCAAATCATCTTAGAGTGAGTTTCCATGCTTAATTCTCTAGATTGAGACTGAAACATTAAAATGGCAGGGAAAGTAGAAGGATTATGTGACTTAGGTTGTCACTTCTTTTTTCCTATGTTGTTTCCATTGATAATTGATTCAAAGTTTGATCAAGTATCTTTTAGTTTGTTACGGTGTTTCCTATATTTACTCTAGTCAAATATAGTTGCTAAGAAAGTGCTAATAGTGGGCTAGGAGGCCGATTCTTCTGACTTAGTTGTTTCTTCATTTGTCTATATATTTCCTTTGTTGTTGGATTAATTAGTGCATCAAGAAATAAAGTTTTCTTTCCTTCCTTT
>JACFYI010003637.1:128447-138568 GCA_014898755.1 Handroanthus guayacan | reverse complement strand
ACACACTTAGGGAATTGAGAACGAAAGAACTTACACAAGAACACAAATTCTTCTATGGCTTTTTTCTTCCTAGAAAAAAGGAAAAATAACTTGATTTCAGCTCTCTAGAATTTCTTCCCACAGTTCACTTGCTGCATAAGGGGCCTCTCCCTCCCTCTCTCTCACACACACTATCTCTGTCTTTCTCTCTCTCTCACACTGCACACACTTTAACCTCTCTCACAGAGAAAGAGGGAGAGATAATGGAAGAATGCAAACAAGAGTTGGAGAAGACTGCATATAGCGGTGTTTCTTTGGACATGAGTAATTAAAATAAAATTAATTATAGGGACTAGTGGAAAGTATAATATGATACCACAAAACCACCTAACACCCTCAAGCAAAAACGTGCCTGAGAGACACCTAATGAGTGGAGATTATAAGAAAAAAAATTCAAAAAAGAGAGAAGGAGAGAGAGAAGAAGAAAAATATCTTATTAAATAATTACTTTCTCTGGGTCTTTCTAAATCTAGCTTGGTTGAAAAATTAATGTGAAACATATAAGATAAAATGAATAATCTTTAATTTAAAAATATGTAATTGCTTATGTTGGAGTAAGATCAATGCACCTCGGATAAAATATTAGTATAATGGTGTTTTTTTTTTTTAATGAAAAATTAGTATAATGATGATACATCAATTAATATAAGTGATACTAATACGTCCATACCATTATAATTATATATTAACCAATTTTGCAATATATAAGGATATATTATGTTTAATACTAATTCTTGTTGACATTAATCGATACGATCATGTGACTTAGTGACATTTTTTTACCATTAATTTAAGTCTGGTTATTACTCATCGTTCCTTTTTTTTTTTTTGTATTTTTTGTTTTGGGTTGATAACAATAATTATATTCAAAGCTTAAATTAATTCATCAAATAAAATAATTTCCATACAATAAATTTCGAATCAGAATGAGTTATGTTGTTATCTTCATAATCCCGAAAAACCTTTACTTAAAATTCAAAAAAGAAAAAGAGGTTACTAAGCTTAATTATCCGAAGAAAGTACCTAAGGGATATGATAATTGTTTTTCAAAAAATATAAATTTCCAGACAACCAAAAAAAAAAATGAAGGAAGAAGAAGAAGGGAAAGAAGGGTTTTGGGTTGCCGTTGTACCTTCTTCGTCCTAATATGCATGTCTAAGAGTTTGTTTGGAAACTTCAAAAATGGGAACAAGAATATTAAATTTGAATCGTTTAAGATTTTTTTTAAAACTATCTAATTAGTATATTAATTTAGTAAAATCTAATCTTAGTTTTGCTAATTAAATCTTTCCACAGCATAAGTTCAAATTTTATTATATGGCTAATGAGGCGCCAAGGCAATTATGTATTATTACAACTAATAAATAAAAATCATCTTTATGAATCCCAACCGTTCCATTTTTTTTCCCCTTTAATTCAACTTTTTCAATAAAAGCATATAAATCATCTTTATGATCCTACCTTTTCATTTCCTTATTCAACTTTTGAAAAAGATATCTTACATAAAGAAAATTTTTGTCTAAATCATGTTTAATTAGATTGAACTAATCATATAATGTGTGATTTTCATTTATCATGTGACAAATTATTTTACTTAAACTATATATCAATCACATTATAAGGGTACATATAAACTCATCATGTGATTAGCTTTGATTTTTGACTAAAACCCGATCAAATTGTAATTTATGAAAAACTTTTCTTACAAAATTAAAATCAATTAACATTTTTAAAATGAAATTAGGGCTGCAGAGTATAAGCCGAATTGACTTTAGGAAAAAAGCTCAAAGCCAAGCCCATCGAGTTTGAGCTTGAGCGCTAAGATAATCGCTCGTAAGCCAGAGCTATTATTAAAATATACGTAACATATGTAATAAAAATATAATATATAAAATAAAATATAAAAACTATGCACTACAGATATATTAAAAATAATTTCCAAAACTCACGAAATGAACCCATCAAGCTTAAGTTCACCTATTTCTTAAATGAGCTAAGTTCAAACTTGAAATTTTTGTCAAGATCGACTCAAGATCAGCTCGCTTATGGTTCTAGATAAAATATGTTCCATATTAAGTGTAATTTGTCAAACGCTACCTAAATTTGACTTTAACAAGGTTGCTTAATTATGGCAATTTGGATAGAACCTAATGGTAGATAAATATCCCGGTGGTTACCACTTACCATCATTGATTAAAGAAGCACAGTGATTATTAAAGGTGCCTATGGTTGTTTAATAACTAGATTAGGGGTGAGCAAAATTAGGTGAGCAAAATTATCAATTAATCCGAAAAAATCAATTAACCAACCGAACCAAATCGAATTAATTGAACCATTTTATCCAAAAAAAAAAAATGGTTCCGTAAACTGCTAATATTTTTTAAACTTTTGGTTAATTTTTCGATTCAGTGAATTTTTTGCCGAAAACAATTATTAACCAGACTCACCGAAAAATTATAGATAAACATTTTTCTTAAATTGCATAAAAATAAAAAATAAAAGTGCAAGGGTCAAAAAGAGAAACCTACCCACGTCATACGCCACCATCCTAAATTTCAGTCTTCAAATATGTTTTAGATCTGAAAGACAAAGTTAATTTTCTTCAAATATACTTCTTTAGATATATTTCGATTAATTTGTGTGACTGTGCTATGTTAATTTAATCTGATAACTAATTTGGTTTTTTAATTGTTGAATTTAGTCATTTAGTTGTGAATAGATCAACTAAGCTTTTATTAAAAAATGTACTTGATAATATAACTTTTATGGATATAATATGTTATAAAGATGAAATATGGATTTAAACTACATATATATATAAGTTACAACTGGTATAACTCAAATTTAGTTAATTGGTAAATTAATTGAACCGAACATAATATTTTTAGTTAATTCGATTGGTTAATAGAAAATTTCGATTCGACAAACGATTAAGACTTTTTTAAAATTTTGATAACTTAACCGAAAATTTCTGTTCGCTAATTTACAGAATCAACCGTTGCTCACCCCTTCTGTTATGGTTTTGCCCAATTACAAATTCTTAATATATATTTTCTTAAATAATAATAATAATAATGGTTGTTGGACAGGTCAATGGTGGTTTATGAGTCAAGACTATAACAACCGCATGCTTAATACTATTCCATTTCGTGAATATATTCCTCGTCAGTAGTCAACATCCTTTTTCTTTTTCCTTTTTTTATTCTGTGGGATCCTCTCAAACATATTTCTCAACCATGTAACGATTTTTTCATTAGTAATAAAAAGATATAAATAATAATTGATTGTAACAGAACTTTTTTTTAAAAAAAATGTACTGGTCCATTAATTAAATAAAATTAGTGAGTTGTGTTTTTGTCATTGACATATATTCTTGTTACGATATATAATATTGATTCATATCCTCATCACCATCAAGAATAATAAATTTAATCAGAAAAAACTTACATGATAACATAAATTATCATTAATAATAAGGATATATAAGATGACAATAGCTTTGTTCTAAAACTGATTATATTTGTTAAGCAAAAAAATCATTTAATTATAACAAAGCCAGCTGTTATTGATAAATAATAACAAAGTATACGTAGCAAAATGTAAAAGTTACACTATGGTTTTTAAGTAAAATATTTATTGTTACCATACGTATGTCATAAGTTTACTCTGCAAAATATAATATTAGTGTTATTAAACCCATAAATTAGTTTTTATTGTAAATAAACTTTTTTAGGTGCAAGTGCAATTCCTTAGTTCGTTTTGCATTTACTCTTTGTCACAAAATTGCAATTGTAATAAAATAAATTTAAAAAAATTAAAAATGCCAAATACGGCGTTATAGGAGATAATAAGAACCCTGTCACAAAATCTACATAGTGGTCCGAATTGGCCATTAAATACTTTATTGGCAGTTTCAGCAGACATTTCGGTCGCCAAGATACAGTTATTATTAATTTATAATTTGAAAATGCAATGAAGATTCATTTTCTTATTTTTGGATTGGGAAGTTTATTCTTTTTTTTTTAATTAATTTATGGGCTAATGTTAAATAAAATTAATTTATTTCGTGGTAGAAGTTGAATTAGTCTCAGATATAGCTTTTTTTTTTTTTAATATGAGTTGAACTAGAAGTTTGTAATTAATTTTATTTGCGTTGAAATTCAGCTAGATAAATCAAAATTTTACATGAAAGATAGATAGTAATATAAAATGTTAGTGATTTATATTAAAGTTATGACCAAATATCGTAATATGAGAAGTCCAAGAACTTAATAATGACAACTTTGTAGAATTCTCACTTTATTATTAAAATTGCAAAAATCATTTTTATAATAAAATTAGTGTAAGAGAGTGTTTGGCTAAGTTTATTTAAAATATCTTACAAGTTACTTATAAGATATTATATATTATTTTAAAATTAAATTATTAAAGTATTTGAATAAAATAAGATCTTTTCCTTTATAAGATATAAGTAATGGCAATATTGTAATTAAAATAACTAAAAATGAAAGTACATATGAAGATCTTAAAAATAAATTAGGATTTCCTTACTTTTCTAAAATGAGCTTACAAACTCCTAACACCTTATTTTAGAAGTTAATCAGATCTTTTTTGAAAAATTTTACCAAACATATTTTAACATTTTATAAGATGTTTTGAAGATCCTATAAGCTCACTCAAACACTTTCCAAGTCTTATATAAGAACATATCACGGGTACTTTTACAGTACCATTTAACTTTTTCACCATTAGTAATTTCCATTTTTACGTGTAGCCTTCATTCATTTCACATTTGAAATGGGAACATTTATTATAATCTTTGAGACGGGAATCCTTATATTGATGTGACATTATTTAGAACAAAATCTTATCATTACTTTAGAATTTAAAGTCACAAAAGCCATCATTAGCGATAATTCATTAACTAGGCAATATTGAATGCATCACTGAAGGTAAAATCTTGCAGTAAAAAATAATTAACTCTAGTGAAATATTATTATTAGATTGTTAAATGTTAATCAATAAAACCCGCCTGATTATTATAAGAATTATTATATTATATGATATGGTTCCCAAGCACGTGTTATGGACTTAAGGGTCTATTAGTTTGTCTCATAATTATAGTGCAAGATGTGGTTCAGACAAAAGTTGGAATTATAAATTATTGTATACCTACCCACTTAGCCAATATTATAAATTATAATACCTACTGACTGTAACTAATCACCAACAGCCCCCTAAAACAAACGAAGACATTCTAGATCCTGAATAGTTTATTATAATTAAAATTGGATTCTATGCAAGATTTTTTTCTTTTTTTTCTTTTTAATTCTATGCATATTAATGCTTTAAATAAATTGTCTTCCTTAATTTTTTTTGTGATAAATAATTATATTCAATCATAATCAATATTATTACATGAATGTATTTTAAAGATCAAATATATAAACTCATTACAAAAATATTAGATATTTGTCACAAAAAATTTAATGCCGCTTTGGAAGTAGTAATTAATAATTCAAAATCAAGAGCTATTGTGGAATATATGGTAGCTAATGGTCCAAAAAGTCGATACGAAAATATCATTTGCCATGTCTACATTGGAGTAAAGACATCCATCACAGATATATGTCATGGTAGATTTTTTGCTACTTTTGCAGAAATTACGCATTTTTGTCGTGGTGAAACTATAATAAATGACTTTCCATCACTACTGTTTTCTATTAGCATCAATTTTCAATTGTAGTAATTGCTCAAATTTTTTATGGTGACTAAACACAAATCAAATTTTTGAACTACAATTCGATAGATAAATACTATTATACAGTAAAAAAATATCCGCATGCTATCTGTGAGATTCTGTCCTATATTTCTCTACAAAAAGGGGAAAGAAAGCTAGTTCATTTAAAGGATGATGACAATTGTCTCACTTAATTCGGACAAATGAATTCGAAACAAATTTTTGTGGTCTAAATATATTGGAAGATTTCATTTCATGGCATTTAACTTTTAAATAAAGCAAAATCTCACTATGGCGCTATCGTCAAAAAAGGAGAAAAATCTCATTACGGTAGCGACTAATTCTCCTTAATCACTCCTAAAGTCATGTCGGAGCGGGCCCTTACAATATTTGTTACGTGCGAATGTGTCATATATACAGGAATTTGTTCAACAAAAAATTCTACGAAATCTAAATCAATATCAGATAGGTGGGACATAAAATGATTGAAAGTAACAGCATACAAAATGATTTATACTTATAAATGTCCTGTAAATTCTTCAACAAAAATTATAAATGATTTAAACTTACAAATGTCTTGTAAATTCTTCAACAAAAATTATAAGATACTCAAATTATATTTGTATAAACGAGGCATTAAAACGATGGAAGAACAATGAAAACACACTAAATTATTTAAAATTTTGTACTTATATAAATGTTCATCAATAAATACTTTAACATATGGTAAGTATGTGATCATGACTATTGACTTGATCATGTAAATTTATTTGATTCATTAAATATATAGGGATAATTACATTAAGCAACCTAAACTATAGGCCTTTTTACACTTTACAACCTGAACAAAAAAAAATTGCCGGTTGCAACCCAATCTACGCGAAATGTGCCACAATGCCACCTTTGGCCATTTTCCGGGCAAAAATCACACCAGAAATGCATATGCTGTTGTTTAGCAAGGGTAGAATTGTCTTTTACAAAATCCCCCCTTTTCACCTATTTCAAACTAAATTAAAGCTTATATTAAAAATAAGAAATAAACAAGAAAATAAAAAATAAAAAAACATGTTGATAATTACACCATTTTCACAAATTACTTCGATAGAAAAAAATGAAAAAAAGAAAAAGAAAAGGAAATCATTCTGATCAAGAACCAAATTACAAAAACAAAATCTGAAAATCTTCGTTAAAAGAAAAAAAAAGGCTAAAATTACCAAGAGTAAAAGTTCCCCCAAAATTTTCAACTCCAGATCCTTAATTTCCAATTCAAGAACCCTAAGCCCTAATTTTTAAAATTAAGAACCCTAACACAATATTTGTTCTAATTCAATAATCATAAACCCAAATTTTCAGTGGCAAGAACCATTTACACATAAAATCTGAACTCAAAACCCCCACCCACGACCCATACATCTGTAAATTCGAAATTTAAAAACCAAAGGTGCAGCCAGCAATTCACTTTCATGGCCGATGCCTGTTCCGCCGAATACATTGCCGTTCGAGCTAAAAAATGAGGCGGATTTTGATCAAATCATTTCTCCCGATGGACTGGTTTTTGTCTGCAGCTTCGGTTCGCTTCTCTCTGGTTTGCTTCTTTTCAAATGAGTTCTTCTTCTTGTTCTCGTGTGAAGAAGATGAAAAGGAAGGTGAAAGTATGAAATATACATTTAATTTCTCTAATATTAACATTTTTTTTTAATTTTTAAAACAAAAAATTTAGCTGAAATGTGGGGGGAAATAAGCCAATTAACTTAAAAGACAATTCTGCCCTTAAGAATGGCATGTGGGAGACGTATAAAGATTTCCGGTGTGATTTTTGCCCGGAAAATGGCCAAAGGTGGCATTGTGGCACATTTCGTGTAGATTGGGTTGCGACCGGCAATTTTTTTTATTTAGGTTGCAAAGTGTAAAAACGCTCATAGTTTAGATTGCTTAATGTAATTATCCCAAATATATAACATGATCTAATGATATCCCGAGTTGAATTTGATTAAAAGCACCTAACTAGTTGAAAATGTTAAAAGATGGTACGGGTAAAATTCTATGTTCATATTATAAGGTCATATATTGTGAACGATGCCATTAAAATTATAACACACTAGATTTATTAAAAAGTATATTTCTGAATTTTGGAAAAATAAATTGTTATTTCAAAATAAATTTGTACTTTCTTTTTTTTGATAACATAAGTAAATAAATATGTACTTAGAACTTGTCAATTTTCTCTATCTAAGCAAGCTAACCCCACCTCCTAATCATATGGCACGTCAAGTCATAGGTTCTTTTCAATTGGGCACCGATCTTTGTTGCTTACGTAACGGAGCCATTGGAATATACACATCAATAAATGTATCCAATATTTATCATATAATTAAAGGGGTAATTTTACCTCAACCTTCGTTGTAATTTAGCCTAATTTAAAAAATTATAACAATATATTTGTTTTGTACATTATAATTATATCCTTCTAAAAGTTTCACAAATTAAATAAAATATGTTTTACAAACAGACATATACTACTTAAACGATGAAGAATGTTATTATAATTTTTAAAGTCACATGAGATGTTGGGGTAATTATCCTCATAATCAGTTATATATGTTATATTCTTTATGTTGTTTGCAGTTTAAATATCTTATGTCATATTTTTCTTCCGTAATACAACCACCTCCAATCCAATCAAATTTTGAGAAGTAGGATCAAACATCTTTGTGAGAGGGGGGTTAGGATCAATAAAAATGTTTCTACCGCACAGTAATTAAGAATATTTTTTGTTGTATAATGGTTTGTGGTATTATTCTTTTTCTAATCAGTATATCTAACTTTAAATGTATGAAATTGATCATGTTAATATATTATGTATTGATTGAATTTAATTATTTTTTCTAAAAAGAACATTAATGGTTCTAATCCTTTTATCTTTTTTATTTTTGGCAACGTGTATATATATATATATAACTTTGTCTTGTATAATATAGATATACGGTCAAATTAAACATGCATGCATGTCATTCTCATTTGAATGATTTACAATCAGGTCCCACAACTTGAGAAAACTATGTAAACCCCACACTATGTGATGTGCCTGGACATCTGCCAACCGTACAATTTTTTAACCTAGGTTTCTATTCTTTCTTGTACTATGTTCTGACATTAAAATGAAATTTGAATGAGACTAACATGTTATTGTCCTGACTTAGAAGAAAGAAAAATATTTTAAAAAAATAAATAAAGTGGGAGTTGGTGAAAATCTGTGCTAGTTTTGAATTCAGAATGCACGTGAGGACTACAAGTAGGTGGAAAATGTGTTGGTGGTCATGTGGTTTGGTTTGGCAAGAATTAAAGGGTAGGGACAGATAATTGTTCTTAGCTAATTTCTAATGATGCAATAATAGAATCTTAAGGAATTTGGACAAAAGAAGCTTCTTCTAATTCCTTAATCGTACATTATTTGCAAGAAAAATAATTCAACAGAATTTGCTTAATAATTGATTAATTCGTGTACTTGCACGGCGTAATATAATTATGTGATGAGGAAAAATATTAAATATGACTTAATTAAGATCGAAATTTGTGGAACAATAATAATTAGCAATTCATTAAGATGAATGTAAGATTAGGTGAGATGGTATAAGGTGGCGGCCTAGCTATGGTCAGAAAAGCTTTAAAATTAAAAATGAAATAAAGTACATCAAAATTAAGTAAAATTAAAAGCCCTTTTGGCTACTATGAACTTTTAGGTATGGATATGGGTGGCTGGGAAGGGACCAGTCTCGATGAGGACGCTTTTGGGATGCAATGAATAGGTTCAGGAGCGGCTTTCATGTCCTTTGTTTTTCTTTTTCTTTTTTCTTTTTTTTTAAATTAAATAATAGGACCAGATCAAGCCGAAGGAAGATTATGATTTTAGTAAAATTTGCTCATAATTTATCTCAATTAGTGAGCTTATATTAACTACAAAATTATTGATTTTTCCATTATCAAAATTAGATTAATAGCCATGACGGGAATAGTAGAGAATAATTCAAAAGTACGTAACATTCACAATGGATGCGGTAGCCAATAATTTAAAAAGTTGTGATGAAAACATTAATTGCCGTGACTATATTATTGTGAAAATATCAACTATATCTATATGCCACGGTGAATTTTTTGGTACTATCACGGAAACTACCGATTATTGTCATAGTGAAATCATAACAAATGACTTTTTACCACTACTATTTTCTATTAATAATGACTGTAATTGTGATAATTGCTCAAATTTGTTGTAGTGATTTAAAATTTAATGTTTTGTGTTCTTATTTAATAAACTACAATTTTAACGTAAGTTTTTTTTTTT